>JAULAV010009853.1:2159953-2186955 GCA_030789695.1 Scilla litardierei
CTTGCAAATTTTCTAATGTTTTGTGTTACCATGTGCATTTGCCTAGTCTTATGTATTGCATGTATTTGTCCTAATTTGCTGTAAACTTCTAGCCTTTGATATTTTTGCTATAAACTTGCAGCATTTGACCCTTTTTGCTGTAAACTTGCATGTTTTAACATTTTTTTGTTGTACACTTGCAGCCTTTGACCTTTTTGTTGTAAGCTTGAAATCTGATAAATAGATATTAAATTAATTCAATCCCATTGATTTTTGAATAATGTCTCAAACTGAAAATATATGCATAAATTTACTTGATAGTATGCATGTTCTATTGATTGATAATGGATGTTAGATGTATAGGATTGATAATGGATGTTAGATGTATAGGATTGATAATGGATGTTAGACGTATCGATTTGACCCTAAATGATGTCGATAATAAGTTTATACTATGACCTAGTCAATATTATGAAAATTACTTCAAGCATGCAAATGATTAGAAAAATATTCTGACATCAAATTAAAAAGCATGGTTAGGTTTGGGGCTATGCATGGAATGAAATTGATATTGGTTCTTCTACTACTGGTAAATAAAGCGTGTGTAAATTATTTGCTATAACCATTAGATTGTTGGATAAAAGAATTTGATGGAATAATAAAATATTATGATTCTTGAAATTGTTGAAAACATGGTTATAAATGGATTTGGTTGCATAGAACCCCTGCTGTACACAATATACTACACTTGACATATCAGACTCACTGGGTTTTTTGGAATAACTCACTGTCCTTGGGATGCGGAAGCGATGATGGGTTTACTATATTTATTTTTTCACTTTCTATCATGGTAGTGGGATATATTACATGTTTTCATTTTCATCTTCCTTTTACGAAATGAGGGGTTATAATCTTATATTTATTTTTCCACTTTCCTTTACGGGAGTGGATTATATTACGTGTATTTGTTTTTTCTTTTTTTATAGAATGAGAGGTTATACTACTATATTCATTTTCACTTTCCTTCGCGGGAGTAGGGTATTTACATGTATTCGTTTTTCCTCTTTCTTTAATGGAATGAGATGTTACATTACTGAGATCATTTTAATGTTATTAACACTGGTAGTGGGGTTATACATCAAGACCTGTTTCCTGCCTGAGTTACACATCGTACCCTCGGACATGAGTCACAGCCTAGGATTAGTATAATTTCTATATTCACATGAATATGAAAAATAATAACATAGAAATAAAATTGTAAATCTGATATATATGACGCATTTAGTCTTATTATACTGTCACTTTATATACTCTGTTTATATTGTCACCTTACATACTCTGTTTATTTTTGTCATTTACATACTCTGTTACATACTTTGTTACTGCTTGATTTCACCAAAACTTTTATATCCTGTTTTTATTCTGAATATATATATTATTATAAATCTACTCTAACATGACGGTTTTATTGTTCAAATATAACAGCTTTTGGTATCAAATGGTATCATAAACACATATAGAATAATGTGTGTCATATGACACATGAGATCTTTCTTATATACGCATATGTGACACATTCTCCTACATGAAGGCAAAAATACACCCTCCTGTAACATATTACACTATGTTGATGACAATGTGACACATGGTCATATATGAGAGAGAGCTCTCGTATATCACATAACTAGTCATAACACGTGGCCATATGTCACGGGAAATTAAAAATATTATCTTAAAAATTTTCAACCATCAGAATCTCTCCCCCCCCAAATGTGTAGTCTCTTCAAAATCCCCCAAAAAATTTACAACCACATCAAAAAAATCCCCCAACAAAAATTTTTTAACCACATTCAAACTAAAATTTAGTTCCTCCAAGGAACTTAGTTTTTCCCAAAAAAATTTAGTTCCTCCAATGTTTAGTTTCCTCCAAATTTAGATTTCCAAAATTTAAAATTTTAGTTCACTCCAAATTTAGTTTCCTCTAAAATTTTAAATTATACTGTAATTTCTCCAGATAATTTAGTGCCCCCCTAAAAATTTTAGTTCCCTCCAAAATTTAGTTCTCTCCAGATTTAGCTTCTCCCAAAATTTAAAATTTTAGTTCACTCAAAATTTAGTTCTCTCCAAATTTAGTTTTGCCAAATATTTTAGGGGTTTTCCCCTAAAAATTTTCTCTCATAATTTTCGGATTCCCTCCAAAATATTTACAAACTCCCAACTTACCATTTATTCATCAAGATTCAATCTTAGCCGTCTTTCTACCTATCCTTTTATCCTAGTCAACAACCTCATTCAAAAACATCCCTCAATAGTATAATAGATACCCATTATCTCATATATATATATTTATTTATTTAGTAATAGGTATCATATGATATATGAGCTAAGACTTCATATGTGACCTTTAAATCTAGACCCTCTTGTATTTTTCGGAAGATCAGAACCGTTCATTTCGATCTTCATATTCTAAAATCTCAAAACACCGAATATCGGGTGAACACTGTGAGTTTTGCTCATTCATCCCTCATCGCAAAAAGTTCTATTCTTACGAAACCATTAAATTTGTAAGGATTGATCATCAAGCAAAACCCATTAGGTTCACCAAATATTCGATGTTATAGAGTTTTAGAATATGAATATCAAAATGAACGGATTTGATTATCCAAAAAAATACTGGAATCTAGAGTCTTTAAGGTCGCATGTGAGGCTTAGCCATATATAACATATGATACCTATTATTGTTATATATATAGTATAAATCACGATATACATAGCATCCTAACCTAATTACTGTTTTTTGGTCTCGGTGTTCTCCCAAACTTTCTAAGAGAAAAAAGAGGTAAAACTTCAACGAATGCCATAGCTCACATCACAACAACATGTGAACGTTCGATCGCTCTATTAAGCTTAGTATTAACCAGCTAAGCCATTGATCCTTGCCTTATATCAATGCAAAACATGAAATGTGTTAAGCTCTAGCTATAAATCAACCCCAAAACCTAGATATCCCTTCATATCTGTATACAGATTATGCACCCATTACATATGGATTAATATTGTACAGGCTATTGTGTTCACCAATATTTTATCGAAACATAATCACAATTCCATTTATTATTCCAGAAATGTCAAATGTTGCTAATTATCTTGACTTTTAATAATTTCTAATTTCTATTATATTAATTGGAGAATGAAACTGAAGCCGGATTGCAGATGACTAGTCGTTTTGAATTATTTTATTTGTCATTGGACCCATAACCTTTAGAGTGAGCGTTGTAGTGGATGGGGTTATTTTATCGCGATTTGTTTCACTTTTTAAAACTCAAGACTTGATTAGTCTCTCATCAATACTCTCACAAAAAAGCTACCAAAACTTCCACCAAGAGTGTGGGTCCCAATATCAGTTCATGACTTTTTATTTCATACCTTTTTTCATATAGGTCCTTCTACAAATACAATAATTAGATTTCTAAATGTTAAAAATTGCTTCCTTTTTCAATAATTTTTATGTATCGATTCTTTTGCTATCATATTTTTATTTTACTATACATCATTTAAATTGCTCTATTGGTAAATAAATATCGTTAAAACTTATGCATGTAATTCAATAACTATAAAACTAAATCCCACATATTTGAATATCTTAACAAATTCAAAAATGAAATGAAATGTATTTGAATACTTTGTCGCACTCTTATGACTTAAAACAAATTCATGTCTTTCTTTGCATACATATTTTACACAATTTAATTTATTCTAAATTATGTACTTCAAATATATGAGATTAAAATTTGTATATAGTTGTACTTCTATCCCAACGAAGGTAGGCGGGATCCCCATAGAGGATAAGATGAGAGGACATCACTCGAGATGGTGTCAAAGATCAATTGATATGTCCATTAGAAAGACAGAACATATGAAGGGTAAGATCAAGAAAACAAGATAAATTGATAAAGACGTGGATGGAAGTGTTAAGAAAGAATATAAAAGAGCTTGATTTAATAGAAGAGAGTTTCAGATCGTAATACGTGGAAAATAAGTATCTGACATTATGATCCAATGTGATCATGATCCGACATTCTTTTTAGTAAGTCCATGAAGCCGACCTTAATTTTTGGGATGAATGCTACAAAGATGATGATACGCACACACATCTCCAATTAGACCTGCAGCTAAAAAGTTTTTTAAAGATAAAACAAAACAAGAGAGAGAGAATTATGAACCCAATTGAGTGCATTAAGGTAGCATTAGGACTTATATACTCGTGATAAATTGTTATCTGGCATTTGCTAATGATTACTGCAAAAGGGGAGGCAATATCTCGCGTTTTTGGTGAACCTTCAAAATTCACCAAATTTGCATGCATTGCATAAGGCCTAATAAAACCTAACTAATTCACAATTAAATTACTACAATGTTTTTTATTTGCAAATATACACTCCAAATATAATTTGCACTTGCACGTGCCAAAAATCTAGTTATATTTAAAGATTTTTTAAGAAGTAACCAATATATCTAATTCAAAATGTCTCATATTAACGATGTTGTTGATATTGATACAATAAACCTTTGGTCACTACTAATACAAGCTTCAAACCTTACTTTTTTGCACGTTTCTTACTCAATGCATTAGGATGCATGCAATAACGAATATGGTGATATACTAGTGAATTAAATATGACATATAGTGAGCAATGAAAACACTAAAAAAATTCCATGGAATTTCATGGAAAGGATTATTGAATGTAGAATATGCATAATATTGACTAGTTTGGCACTACTCATAATAAAGACGAAGGACTAGCCCCTAGGCCTAGGTACATAGAGAAGGAAAAGAGGGGTTACTACAAAAATATCAATGCCAACAAGAGTGCATGAATATTTGAGTGTTAACAAGAGTAATCCACAAGAATTAATGAATAGATTATGAATATATCCTAAGATGGCTATTGTATGGGTAGTATTCTATTCCTCAAAATGTGTGTAACGTAACAATTTTTTGTCAAAGGATTGAAGGTCCTATTAGAAAACTTATGGCTTTTGCTTGGTTTTCTTTCTTCTTATTCTTTTTTCTTGCTTTGGGAGTTAAAGGTATTATTATTTTTTTTTTTTTTTTTTTTTTGGGGGGGGGGGTGGGGGGTGGGGGGTTAATGTTGACATCACTATTGACTGCTATATTTTGTATTGTTTATGTCACTTGTCACTAATTCTTTCATGCTGCATGATGAAGGGGCATAAATAGAAGTTCGGTATTTCCTCGTTGGGAACATATTGGTTTACTATACTAAATGTTTTGAATATGTAATTTTCGTTACTATTGTTAAATGACTTAAAACAGTGGGGTTATCTTAATATCTTGTTTTGTGCCACCTAAATTTTTTAAGTACCATGCATGTTCTATAGCATGTCTTTGTTATAGCAAGTTAAGAAAAACAGTTTAAAATCATTTGTACCAAATTTCAGCTTCTGGTAAATGGATGCTTTCTTGATTGTATTTGATCTTTGGTCATACTAATTCCTAGCATTTTCACTTGTACCTTGATGGTCTAAAGACTTGAGTCCTGTTGAAGAAGGGTGATGCAATCTAGGGTTTTGACAGTTGAATGCATTTAATCTCAAACAACAACCCTTAATTAAAATTTCTATTCTAATAATGGTCAAGTAGGTTTGGGAGGTTTAGCCAATTACTCTGATCCAGTATCAACCTATCTTGAACGAGTCGTGTGTGTATGTTAGGTAAGCCATGGGAGAAAATCCTGCAAAAGGAATTCCCAAGTTGGGTGAAGATCCAAGACAGAAGTCTGATAATCTGAGATAAACCTTTGTTGGTTTTTGTTGGGTATGGATTAAAGAAAAATGAACCCAACCTGAAACGAAAAATTCATGCAAACTCAAAAAAGAAGAATGGAAGGTTCAATGTGCAAAATAGTTCATTTTTTAAGTGTAAAAGCAAAAAAGCATGTAGATGTCACCTTTGACTTATGTGAACCCCTTCCCTGCACAGCAGACAAAGGTTTCAGAATCGACAGAATTCACATATGCAATTTCTTATGCAGTTTTCAGACAATAAATACTAGGTACCCATGACATGAATTTTTCCAATGCAGAGGACGTATGCATAGCTGTTCTGGACATATATGCTGACTTCAAAAGGTAAATGACAACCAAATGAAAGGAAACATATGTTGAAGGTTGATGCAATAATTTGAACAAGTTATTTTAGATGTAAATGCATATACAAGTTCAACAAAGTAGTTGTTTTAGTCCTTAACAAATTTTAGTTAAAATGCAATAAACATGATATGATCAACTAAAATGTAAAGAAAAGAATGAGCTTTTCATTAATAAACCATTTGCAACAATCCCCATTATACTTATGTGCACATTTCTTCCCTTCATCAAATCGTTTTCTCCTTTTGTATTGAAGTGTAGAGTTGGCAATTTGTGGCGTAGGTACTAGGTAAAGATCTAAACCATGAAGCTTAAGTTCTCAGGTGGTAATTGTTGGAATTAGTGACTCCTTTAGCCATTTGTTTTCTCCCAATTTTTTATCTCCCACATTGGATAGGATGACTCACTTGTGTGGGTATATAAGAGACTTCTTTCATATGGGCTATTGGACTTGTATATGGGCTAGGAATAAGGGGTATCTCGCGGGCGCATGAGCCCAAACCGGAACCGATCCCAAATCGGGTTAGGCCGAATGGGAAATGTAGGCGACGGATCCGGAAATCCTTACCGTGTGTGCGCTGGCGTCGTGCCTGCGCAGGGGAGGTTCACGGGTGCGTGCGTGACGTGCCCGAGTTTTGTCTCGTGTTTTTTAGCCCATTTTGTTTTAAGAATTCAAAAGGCCCATTACGTTTTTATTTTCCCCAACAGCTATTTTTTTCATTAAATTGGTGTTTAATGTCTCAACCGCCATTTTCTCTTTAAATCAAAAATTAATTTCGCAACAGCCATATTCTCTTTTAATGACTGTGTTATTAATTTTTATTCATGGCTAAATTCCAACAGTCATGTCTTTTCCTCTATATAAACTCAAATGCCTAGAGTTTTTCTAGACAGCGAAAAATCATTCCTCCATATACACGAAAATCGCCACCTCTTTCATTCTTCCTAGGTATCGATCTCTGTGCAAACTCCACGCTTCTGGTCGCGAGTGGATGCGTTCAGACGTGACTGCGTTAACCTTGAGGAGCAACCGGCATCATCCGATTACCACCACGATTGGGCCGTAGTTGTTTTCAAGGCAGTGGCCCAGCCACGGCACAGTTCATCTTCACTGGATAAGTTTTCCCTTTTCCTCTGTTTTGCTCCCGTGGTTTATTTCTCGGTTTATTTCTCTGATCTTTTAACTCCTTGTTTTGTTCCCGCAGTCATAGCTCTTCCCTTTCAGGTGTAACAATTTGAAAACAACTACCTTCTTGTCTATGGTTGTCACTCCTACCAAATCGTTCCTCGATCTGTCCAAATTGGCACCCCTCGATGGTACCAACTACAAACGTGGTCCCAAAAACTTTTGGTGTTTTTTGAACAGCTTGAAATTGACTACGTCCTTTTCAATGACTGTCCCCCTCTTCCTCATCCTCCGGCACTCCACCAACTTCCATTGATGGTGATGCTCCCGTTGTTATTCCTCCTTCCATCACTTCTGCTTCTGCAGAAATTAAGAAATATGATAAAGACAACAAAACTGTTCGTTGTCACCTCCTTCATCATATGAAGGATTCCTTATTTGATTTATACATGATTCATAAGTCTGCTAAACTTATCTGGGATTCCCGAGAAAAGAAGTATGGATCTGATGATGCAGGAAAGAAGAAGTATGTTGTTGGCAAGTGGCTCCACTTCCAAATGCTCGACAACAAGCCCATCATGGAACAAGTTCACAACTACGAGAACCTTTGCGCAGATGTTCTCAACGAATGCATGAAGATGTGCGAGATGTTTCAAGCGAACGTGTTGTTGGAGCGGTTCCCACCTTCCTGGGCTGAGTACAGGAACCATCTCAAACACAAGAAGAAAGATTTGTCCCTGCAGGAGCTCACCAGTCATATGCGAACTGAAGAGGCTAATCGCCTCAAAGATAAGCCTGACTCTTCTCCTATCAATTCTGTCACAGCTAACATCGTTGAATCTACTGGCCCCTCCAACAAAACCAGTCAACAACAAAGGAAAGAAGCCCTTTAAACAAGGACAGAACAAGAAGTCAAGTCACTTCACCAAACCAGACAGCAAGGTCCAAAAGCCAAACGTTGTCTGTTATGTGTGCGGAAAACCTGGCCATAAGGCTTACCAATGCTTTCAACGTCAGTGAACCCAAAAGCCGCCCCAGAAATAAGGTGGACCTACTGCTCAAGCCAACCTTGCTGAACAAGATGAAGTCATTACTGTTGTCATCGTTGAAGCTAACATGGTGGCCAATAACGTTGATTGGATACTAGACACTAGCGCTACAAGACATCTCTGTGCAAACAAGGATCTGTTCCACGACTTCAAGGATGCTGCGGACACAGAATGCGTCTTCATGAGAAATTCCGCTGCTACCCGAGTTGCTGGTAAAGGTACTATCATGTTGAAACTAACATCAGGAAAGACTCTTTCCCTCAGCAACGTCCTTTATGTCCCATCTATGCATCGCAACCTCGTGTCTGGTGCCTTACTAAACAAAGCATGTCTAAACTTGTCTTTGAGGCTGACAAGGTTGTTATTTCTCGCAGTGGAGACTTTGTTGGGAAGGGCTATCTGAGTGATGGACTCTTCATTCTGAATGTAGTTTCTGATTCAATGAATAAATCTGCTGTTGATATATTACTAAGACTTATGGCATTACCGACTAGGGCATGTCAATTTTGCTTCTATTAAGAGATTAAATAACTTAGATCTAATATCTGCTGCAAGTTCATCTGAATTCTATAAATGTCAAATTTGTGTTGAAGCTACATACACTAAAAACCTTGTAAACATGTTGTTAGGCGGTCAGAACTTCTCGGTTTAATTCATTCAGACCTAGCAGACTTTAAATCTACTAGAAGCAAAGGAGGAAAACATTACTACATCACTTTTGTAGATGATTACTCTAGATTCACTAGGGTATTTCTTCTAAAAACTAAGGATGAGGCTTAAGAAATGTTCATTAAATATATGACAGAAGTAGAAAACCAACTTGATAGAAACATCAAAAGGTTTAGGTCTGACAGAGGTGAAGAATATAGCTCTCATACCTTAAAAGACTTCTGTGAGAAGAATGGAATCATACATGAGTTCAGTGCTCCTTATATTCCTCAACAAAATCGTATAGCTGAATTAAAGAACATGACTCTGAAAGAAATGATGAATGTCATGCTCTTAAGTTCAGGATTATCTGATGACATATGGGGGAAGCCATTCTCTCTGCTTGCCATATCCTTAACAGAGTACCCCATAAAAAACTAGACAAAACACCTTATGAATTGTGGAAAGGTTATCCTCCTAACCTTAAATTCCTTAGAGTGTAGGGGGTGTCTGGCAAAGGTAGGACTACCTGACTTTAAGAAGTCAAACATTGGGTCTAAAACTTATGATACTGTTTTATAGGGTATGCTCATAATAGTGTTGCATATAGATTCATGTCCTTAACAGAAAACTCTTTTTCCGAGTCTAGAGATGCAGAGTTTTTTGAGCATGTTTTTCCTTTGAAAAGGAATTAAAAGAATCATTGACCCTTGTACCTCCTATTGAGTCTCTTCCTTCTTCTTCACCTATATCGTCTTATATGCATACATGTAGTTCTACTTTTAGTGAAGAACCTAGAAGGAGTAAGAGGCAAAGGACTGAAACCAATTTTGGACCTGACTTTATAACTGTCTTTCTGCTAGAAAATGGATGTATAGGCATGCTTAGTGATGAGATAGTGTCTACCTTTATAATAGAAGAAGGCCCAAAAACTTATGATGAGGCAATGAGATTCATTGATGCTAGTTTTTGGAAAGAGGCTATTAAAAGCGAACTTGATTCTATTGTATCCAATCAAACTTGGGAATTAGCTGAGTTACCTAAAGGTAATAAGCCCATTAGTAATAAATGGATTTTCAAGAAAAAGATTAGACCTGATGGATCAATAGAAAAATTCAAAGCTAGACTTGTGATCAGGGGTTTTACTCAAAAGAAAGGATTAGACTACTTTGACATATATTCTCATGTGACCAAGATTGCAACCATAAGGACTCTAATTGCCTTAGCTGCAATTCATGAGTTAGTCATACATCAAATGGATGTTAAGACAGCCTTCCTAAATAGCGATCTAGAAGAAGAAATCTACATGTCCCAATCCGAGGGTTTTGTAGTTGTTGATGAAGAGAATAAGGTTTGCAGGCTTAGAAAGTCTTTATACGGCTTAAAGCAAGCTCCTAAGCAATGGTATGAGAAATTCAACAGCACCTTAATAAGGTATGGCTTTGTTGTAAACACATCTGATTCTTGTGTTTATTCTAAACTAATAGGATCAGATTGTGTAATTATTTGTCTCTATGTCGATGACATGTTAATTTGTGGAAATAATCTAGATATTGTAAATGATACCAAAAATTTCTTGTCATCTCGGTATGAGATGAAAGACCTATGAGAAGCTGATGTCATTTTAGGAGTTAAAATTGTTAGAAACTCTTATGACATCTCCTTGAGTCAATCTCATTATGTAGAGAGTGTGCTGAAGAAATTCAACTGCTTTGATGTTGTTCCTGCTAGAACTCCCTATGACCCTAGCATACATTTGAAAAAGAATTTAGGAGAGATTATTTCTCAATCTGAATATGCTAAGATCATAGGAAGTGTGATGTTCCTTATGAACTGTACTCGACCTGATATAGCTTATGTTGTTAGCAGGCTAAGTCGGTATACTCATAACCCTAGTAATGAACATTGGACTGCTCTTCATCGTTTATTAAAGTACCTGAAAGGGACTGTTGATTGGTGTTTGCATTTTAGCAAATTTCCTGTTGTGTTAGAAGGATATTGTGATGCAAATTGGGTTTCAGATAAAAATGAAGATAGTTCAACTAGTGGTTTTTTATTCTCGTTGGGTGGAGGTGCTATATCGTGAAAGTCTTCCAAACAGGCATGTATATCACGCTCCACCATGGAATCTGAATTTATTGCTCTCGAGTTGGCAGGCAAGAGGCTGAATGGCTAAGGAACTTGTTAGCAGTCGTGCCTTTGTGGGGAGGAAAAACTGCTCCAGTTTCTCTTCATTGTGATTCTCAGGCAATCATTGGTGTTGCTAAAAATAGTGTCTACAACGGGAAGAAAAGACACATTCGGATCAGGCTCGGTATGGTTAAACAACTCTTGAAAAATGAAGTAATTTCTTTAGAATATGTAAGGTCTGAAAGAAATCTTGCAGATCCACTAACCAAAGGATTGCCAAGGAAAGTGATTCTTGATTCGTCGAGGGAGATGGGGCTAAAGCCCATGAGTTAAGGTTATATGGTTAATACCCAGTGTGGTCTAACGAAGCCATATGATCCTTAACAAACACTACATTTCCATCCCTATGGCGTGTGGTAGTGTTCTTTGAATCCATAGCCAAGTTTGGTGGTGCTATTAAGAAGCACTTAATGGATTCACTTTGAGACAAGTCCATAATCAGTTTTGGTGGTGCTATTGAGAAGCACTTAATGGACTTAAGCAGAGGTTGAGTTGTATGCTCTTAATGGTTTCATAACCAGTTTTGTTGGTGCTATGGAGAAGCACTTGATGAACCACCTATGTGGGTGTGAGGGTTTGGCCGTCATCTATGAAAGACAATGGCAGTCTTTCTAGAGCACTCACAAGACCCAAGGTGTGCGCATCGCCTATAGCGTTTGTTATGTATCGCAGAGTTTGCACGAACTCAAGGGAACAATATATGTTGTGAGGGGTCTCAACCGAACTCTAATGAGTTCAAGAGCAATTCACTCATTAGAAAGTAAGTTGTTGCCTCACTTCACTACATATCAATTCAATCGAAAGACATTGATACTTAAGTATCCATCCCTCTTTACCTAGGAGTTTTCTCTTCTCTTTCTTGAGCCATTAAGTGGGGGATTGTTGGAATTAATGGCTCCTTTAGCCATTTGTTTTCTCCCAATTTTTGTCCCACATTGGATAGGGTGACTCACTTGTGTGTGTATATAAGAGACTTCTTTCATATGGGCCATTGGACTTGTATATGGGCTAGGAATAAGGGGTATCTTGCGGGCGCATGAGCCCAAACCGGAACCGAGCCCAAATCGGGTTGGGCCGAATGGGAAATGTGGGCGACGGATCCGGAAACTCTTAGCGTGTTGCGCTGGCATCGTGCCTGTGTAGGGGGTTCACGGGTGCGCGCGCGGAGTGCCCGAGTTTTATCTCGTATTTTTAGCCCATTTTGTTTTTAAGAATTCAAAAAGCCCATTACGGTTTTATTTTCCCCAACGGCTATTTTTTCATTAAATTGGTGTTTAATGTCTCAACAGCCATTTTCTCTTTAAATCAAAAATTAATTTCCGCGATATTCTCTTTTAATGACTGCGTTATTAATTTTTATTCATGGTTGAATTCCAACAGTCATATCTTTTCCTCTATATAAACTCAAATGTCTGGAGTTTTTCTAGACAGCGAAAAATCATTCCTCCGTATACACGAAAATCACCAGCTATTTCATTCTTTCTGGGTATCGATCTCTATGCAAACTCCGCGCTTTTGGACGCGAGTGGACGCGACACGACTGCGTTAACCTTGGGGAGCAACCGGCATCATCTGATTACCACCACGGTCGGGCCATAGTTGTTTTCAAGGCAATGGCCCAGCCACGGCGCAGTTCATCTTCACTGGACAAGTTTGTCTCTTTCCTCTATTTGCTCCCCGAGTTTATTTCTCGGTTTATTTCTCTGATCTTTTAACTCCTTGTTTTGTTCCCGCAGTCATAGATCTTCCCTTTCAGGTGTAACATTAATCATGGCTTCATGACTCTTTTCTTTTCCCTTCCCCCCTTTTGAGTAACATTACATTATCTGTCTAAAATTTAAAAGCTAAAAACTTTCCACTGTTCTCATATCTTCAACTTTGTTACATACTTAAGAAACAATAGGCAGTTCTACAATGCTTCTGCATTTGAAAGATGAATCTTTTTTAACTTCAAATTTCTACTTGAGAACAAAATAGGAAAGGTATACACAGAACATGAATTAATATAGAAGAAATAGAAAGCAATCGGAAAAAGCAGGAAACTTACATAACTCGATTGGGGTCTCCTGTTCCTCTCCAATACGGGAGTCGAATGAAAGAAGGCAATCGATCGCAAGCAACAAGCCGCCGGTTGGGCGACGGCAGAAGGTACGGATTTCACTGCTTGATTCATCATTTCGACTCGCACGCGATGATTAAACTGATAAATTTGGGGAACGAGAGAAGATGAACGAATTCATTTTAATTTGGGATTTTATCTCTTTTTATTTCTATTTTGCTGGGGATTTTTGCTTCGTCTCTCTTCCTTTTGCTCATACGAGAGAACGGGAGAAGCCCTCGGGTGGCAACGCGTTGGGTTGAGAGCTTGGGTCGGAGCCGATGGACTTGTTGGATCCCGTTTGGGTCCAGATCCAATAAAAGATGTAGGATCCACACCTTCCCATTTTCTCCCCAAACTTATGAATTCCAATAAATAGATCTATGTTATGAATGGGCTTTTGTAGTCTCATGTGAAGCCCACTTAGGGCTATGGTATCCATCCAATCGTAACATTTCTACTATAAATACAGGTCTACGGGTTCAGTAGCCATCATCCTTCACAACATGTTATCAGCACGAATCTCTAAATATTTTTTCCGTAGATCCGCTCGTTGCGAAAGCAAGAAGAAGGCGGTAGATCCATCACGTGCGAGCTTCATCCTCCACGCGTAGGATTCATCAACCGTCGCTAGATCTGGAGGACAGATCTAGATGTAATAAATCAAAACTCGATCTAACCCAATTTTCTTCAAGAATACGTTTAGATCGCTATTTTATGGACCAAAAATCAAAGTTTTTAACGATAAAAATCAAATTTTTATGATAAAACGTTGATTTCAATGATAGATTTTTATTTGAAAAAGGAGATTTTTTGGGGGGGGGATCTCAGCCCCCCCCCCCCCTAGCGCACCCCCTGACGGAGGGGGCCCCTTCGCCCTGCAGACGGCGCCCCCCTTCCGCCCACGCGCCACCGACTGAGGGGGGCCCGTCGCCCCGCAGGCGGCGGCCCCCTCCCCCATTCCTCCGTGTTGCCACCCCCACCGCTTCGATCCAAAGGGGGCCGGCAGCCCCCCTACTTCCCTTTTTCGAGGCGGCCCCGTTTGTGTGAAATCTCGACCGCAAAGGCCGCAACCCTAGCATGGTTTTTTTTCGCGGCCCTGACGGCCGTCGCCGCGCAAACGCAAAAACCAACGCAAACCCTAATTAGGTTTTTTTGGACGGATTTTTATGACGGGGCTATTAAATTCTATACGGATATTTTTCGGGACGTATAATAAAATCTTAATTTCTTTTCACCTTTATTTTTGGTCCATTCTATGCCTATAACACAAATTTAATTGTCTGCAGTATGCTTACTTTCTATGATGCAAATTAATAATGCCTGAAGCATATCTAACTGTATGTGATACAAATTTATATGCATGTTGCATATTCAATATCTGTGATGTATATTATTCATTTCGTTGTGGTTTTGGATCGGATAGTTTGTCACCATTTTACTTTCCTCGCATTTTTTCTTTTTGAGCGAAAATGTAGCGTGAATTAAATTGTAATAACCAAGGCTGGAGGCACATCCCATGAAAACGGAGACCAGCTTGCCAGAAGATGGGCCCTTTGGGTTTCCAAGTTGTACTGACTGTATATATACGTTGGACTGTACTTTTTAATGGTGATTAGCTGATCCATGGAACAATCTTATATGTCTGGGTTGAATAATTGTTTATCACAAAAATATTTAACTATTACTAATTTAAATGCTTAGATAAAATGACCAAGATATCGAGTGTTGATTTCAACGTCTTGGAAACAACCTAAGTTGACAACTGGACATAAAGTTCCACTTGCACTCACAGGGCTTGAGTCTTGTTATCACTGCTGATGATAAAGTAAGTGATATAGACAAGGCAAAAGCCATTATCTATATCAGACGCCACATTAATCTGACCTTGAAGGCCGAATATTTGACAGTGGAAGACTCATATGAGTTATGGACTGCACTCAAGGAGCGATACTGTCACGCCCCGCTTCCCAAAAATATGGAGGCGAAGCGTGAGAAGGTCCGCTCAGACTTGAAGCTACAAAGCTGCAAGTCCGATAAGCGTCGATCAAATTTAAACTGCAGGTCCTTGCAACGCGAACGAAACAAAGATAATAATATTTAAATGAGACAAAGAGATATCTCAGAATATCCATAAAATAAGTTTCCACATCACAGAAAAAGCCACCAAGCTGAAAAGAAAAAGAGTCTAAAAGAGGCCCAGCATGGCCAACAAAATACAAAGTACGAAAACAAGGAAAAGGTGCAAGCACCGACAACTAACAGCAACCTAAAGTAAAAGTAGCTCCACAATCACTAAGACTGGTCTCCGGTGTCCTCGTACTCCTCAACGAACGTAGGCTCAGTCTCAGCGTCAGCAAACACCTCGTCCTCAACTACCGTCTCTGGCTCAGGGTCTAACATGTGACACCCAAAAGAGCAAGGGGCACATGTCAGCAAGTCTGGAAGACTTGTGCAAGTGAAACTGAAAGGTAGTAAAAGTAAAGCAACCTAGCAGTTCTAGCATGAATGCGATGACATGGCAGTTTAAAGTAATGAGTGCAACAAGTAAAGTAAAGTAAGGTAAAGTAAAGTAAGGTACGAGCATGGCATGGCATTCGCAAGACAAGTACAAGACAAGAAAAGTAAGCACCTCGTGCACAGAGTTCACGCCTTACAGCTAAAGAGGCTGTACGGGCACACTTTTACGCTGAGTGGTCGCTCAACCCTACCCCTCCACGTGTATCGGGCATTGGTTTCTGGCCAACACATGAGGCCCGCTTCTGGTCCACGAGCCAGGAAGTGTGTAAACAAGTATGGCGTAGGGGTGCACCTAGCCAGTCAAGTAGTACAAGGACAAGTATTGTAGCGTGTGCTACGATGCAACAATCAATGCATGGATGACATGGCATGGCAAGTAGTAAAGCGTACAAGTAAGAAAAGTAAACGTGACAGTTTAGCATGCATGAATGGCAAGTTTAATGGTTGGATCTAGCTTCGTTGTCAAGCTAGATCATTTAGGTGACGGATCTAGTTTCGTTGTCAAACTAGATCAAGTAGGCGTCTAGCCAGCTATCATTTCACTGACTAGTCTCTTTTACGCTAAAAGCAAGTTAGTGGCCTAAAAACATGGCCCTACACAAAAGTTGGCAAGTTTCACTTGCCTGCAATTATCACGTCAAGAAAACACCGTCCAACGAGTCCAAAGTCACGATTCCTACGTGCACAAGTCCACCGGCCTACATCCGTTTTATTAATCTTGATTAGTGATTTCTAAAACATTTAAAATACTTTGAAAATACTGATTTTAGTCTTGATTAACATGCAATTGGGTTTGGGGTCCTAGGGGTGCAAAACGTTACCTCAACACGACGCGAAAGCTACGCCGGCGTCGGGTAGCGACGCCGGGGGTTGGAATAATAGATCACGCTCCAAGTCCAGATTCCAATTAGTTTCCTCGCTGGAAATTTCAGAGCAAATAACTCGGGCGACGATTCCAGATTCCAAAGCTCGCACGTGCGACGACGGGCTACGACGTGCGACGACGTCGTACGCGGCAAGTCGTCGAAGAGAACGTACCAAAGTGGGGCCCACAGTAGTCCTAGGGGCCTTTGGGGGACCCACAATACCTCTGGAGAACTTGGGGGGCCCACGGAGGCAAGTGGTGCGACGGTTGCGGGGTTGCGACGATTGGCCATCGGTCGTGCACAGCCAAATGCGGGGGTGTGGCTCGGTCAGACACTGGGGAACGGGTGCTGCACAGCGCTTGGTCGGTCGCAGCAGCGGGCGGAAGCTGGGTCTCTCGGTCGGAGCGGGGGAGGCCATCGGTCGTGCGGGTTGGATGCGGGGAGCGCAACGCTGCAACGTTGCAACGGCTGCAACGTTGCGGAGCAGCGGTCGATGCGGAGATGCGGGCCGGTCGGGCACGGAGAGATGCGGGTGAACGGTGCGGGCGCTGAGCGGGGGCTTGGTGCGGAGCGGGGATGTGGAGAAGCAGCGATGCGGGCTGTGCTTCTCGGTCAGACCGAGGGGATCCATCGGTCGGGCACGGAGAAGCGGGGCGACAGCTGTGCGGAGCGGGGCGGGGGCTTGGTGCGGAGGCAACGGCCGGTCGGTGCGGGGGATTTGGGCCGTTTCCTTCGGTCGTGCGGCCGCCGTTCGTCGCAACGTTGCGACGAATCGTCGCAACGTCCAAAATGAGTTTTGGAAGAGGCTAGGGCTAATTTCTTGCGAAAATAGGTCTTCCTAGGGGTTGCTTATATAGTATAGGTGGGTTGACTTGGTCCAGGGCTAAATCTAATAGGATTAGAATTCAAAAAGATTTGAAATTTGAATTTAAACTTCTCCAACCCAATCTAGGATTTGACCTGGTCCAAATGAGCTAGAAATTGGCTCAAAAATTCTTTAAAACGTTTAAAACTCAAATAAATTTTATTTGGCCGAAATTAATTTAAAAATAAATTATTAAAAATAATATAAAACTTGTAAAAATTATAAAAGTGGTCAAATAAACTCCAAAAATTATAAAATAAATATTGTGGTGATCGTGGCGATGAATGTGAGCTAACTAAGAAGACGGATCTCAAATTCGACGTCGGACGACGAAACTAAAAATAGAAACGTCTCCCGTCAAGAGTGAGAATCGTCACGTCTCATCGAGTAAGTTTAAATTGTGGAAAAACGACTCGAGAAACGTCGTTCCAAATTTGTGCCACTATTTAATACTCTCAGAGACGTTCGCAACGGCATATCACACAAAAGTATTCACAATCAAATAAAGTCTAAAACAAACACGTGCACGGCCAAAAGCACGTGCACGAACAACGTACGACGAAAAGTGGTCGTTACATCCTCCCCACCTTAGAATAAAGTCCGTCCTCGGACTTTCTAATATAGCTAGTCGCTCTAGTAACTACCCCAAATCAAGTCACATTATATTTCAAACCAAGTATAGTCATTACAAGTGCTCATATATGCACTAGGTAGTCAAACATTATTACTACCAATACGTATATATATTTATATATATTCACGTACGTTATACATTTATACCCATTATAGCCAGTCAATTTCATACATGTATTTCAATCATATATATAAGCATACATTCCTTATATCGCTACTACTTACCTAAACACAAAACAATATTTCAGGTACTCATATAGGATAGTCTCACACTTAGCAAATACAATCATTGCTCTACCTATAGGTAGCTACCTATGCACAAACATCAAGAGTACACTACCCTCTAATATTCATCCAATACCAAACATCTCAGCACATATAGTCTCACCATACCATTATTAAATCAAGTTCACTATATCTAATATACATTCACTGCTACTATAATTTCACAATATATAGTCATTCAAATACATGCAAATAGTTCACCATATATTCACATCACGTACGGTCCTATAACTGTATTTACGACACGCCACATATACCATAGTCATCAAAACCTATAACTAAGCACATACTTACCCGTGCATGGTGCACAGCCATACACGCTAACATTTCATTTACATACACCAATCATACCATTATATAACTAGCACACATACATACCTAGTTTTAGCTAGTACACATACGTTCACATAACAAGTCCTTAGTATTTAGCTATATCACAAGACCAACGCCTATAACTATATACTGGCGTAGCGACCCACAATCATGTGCGTAGCACAACCAGGCACAAACACTTCTATCACTATACATACATCAAGCATTGCTATATTCAAACTACAACATACATTCAATATACTTAGAGTATACTCACTCAAGCTTGAGTGAGACTCAATACACTCATATCAGAATATTCTATATACGTAACACGACATTCATACATACACCAATACCACTCTAATATTTATATATATATGTCTACCAATACAACCATATACATTCCATGGATCAATCACACTTAATATTTAGTCCGGCAATACTCACGTAGTTCAATCATTCCATATACCATAATAATAATAATATAGACATCAACATACGTATAATTATAATACGCTCCCTAATACATGCATACGTATTCATCGTATAGTCTCACACATGTAACATATATATTCACACCATAGCCTACTACCTATAATTAGTATTCTAACACATCCACACGTACATAATTAAGATGTGCAATAGTCGTGTATACCTCACGGTATGCACGCATGCAACATCCCGTAAAAGCAACAATACCAATCAAAATTATAACCCTAATACTATATGTATATCACATATATACTCAGGCAACAAAACATAACTACTTACGTCTAAACACTATATATATCTACCTACGAGCACATACTCACACGTAATAATATATAGATCACTCAATAGGCCTACTTACTTATCTATAAGTTCACACATTATCATCACACCTAGCATATACCTAGCTTTACCAATCATTTTATTTCAACCATTATAAGTATCTCTAATTACATACATTCCATTAGATATTTCAACGCTAGCTCTTATATACACCGGCATCCCTAGTATAGTATAGCTATCCACACAAAAATCTATAATTACTAACACACAACAACTTCATACTATCACGAATAACTCCGAGTATATATATATATATACCACATAATAGGCAAGCACCAATATACTATGGGAATTCTCATTCAAGCTCACGTACCCAACTTAGGTATGTGCACTACGACACCTCACAGGGTCCAAGGGCCTACTAAAAACTTAGGGTGGACATAGACATTGACGGCACTAATACCTAAGCAATAGAGGGAGGTCGAAAGCGTGACGAGGGAAGGATCGATAAGCACGTGTTCAGATAGGGCGAATGCAAGGAGACAGCTTGGTTGGACGAACATTGGCTCAATGGTGATGTTTAGGTTGAAGGAAAAGGATATAGTGATGCTTATATAGGATATAGAAAAGAAGATAGGGTAAGTAGCACAAGCTAGAATACGTGAAATCTGAAAACTGTTTTTCTTCAAAATCAGAATCCTCGTCTGAAAAGAAATATTTCGGAATCGATAAAACAAGTTGTTCAAAGTAAATTTGAGTCGAACATTCTTAATAAGAGAAAATGGTCTATTGTTTCTAAAAATCATTTTGAAAGGAAGTAAAATCATTTACGCGAATATTAAGGACATGGTTTAGAAAATTCTATCAGTCAGTAATTTAATAAAATGTTGCCAAAAGTTTTTGAAAGTCAAAGAATGGAATCAAGCAACAGAAGAATTTAAAATCAGGTTAAATGCTTTCAAAACTTTGGGCTATGGAAAATTGAAGATAATCAATTTGAAACTACTTTTTAGAAAACCAAGGTTTGCCAAAAATGTAAAACTGATTTACACAAGGTTCTTAATACACGAGCACAACAAGTCTGGCACGGTTATAAAAATAGTTGAAATTCAATTTGGTTTAGAGATTTTTTTTCTAAAACATGTATGGTGAGCGGAAAGGAAATAGTAGTAACTTAGCATAAGAATTTTCAAGATCGAATAGCAAATCTTTAAAATCAAATCAGGGAGGGTCTAAAGCAGGAAGAGGTTATGAAAATAGTAATTCTGCAAAAATCTGAAATAGTGAGAACGACGAGCAAAAACCAACTTGCGGAAATCCGAAATTCCATGTGACTTGAAAAGTGTATTAAAAGTAAACACGAAGTATTATTCAAATGGCATAAATAAGAGAGAAAATTATAAATCGAGATGAGCAAAATAAAAGTACGGTTCAGAATAAAATTAATATATGAAAAGACGACATGAGTACGAAAACATAGGCTGGGAAAAATATTATAAGCTAGAGTTCAAATTCCGACAAACGTTTTAAAAAAAATTTAAATCAATGGAGAAGTATGAAGTATAAGTATATTAAGATTTTGAACAAATTTAAACCTAGGGAAAGAGGAAATCAAAAGATACTTTTGGAAGATTCAAGATTGTAACGAAAAGGTTTGAAAATTGACGACGATCGTCATGGGGCGATCTCGTGAATCGAGGCAAGGAAATTGGTCAGGTGATCAAAACATTCATATGCCTAGGTTATGAATCAGGAAGGTCTACGGAAAGTCCTACGGTCGACCAACTAAAGATTAGGAACTAGGCGCTAAGACTTCTAAAGGTTAGACGGTAAAGAAATGCGTTCAACTTGGTCCGAAATCGATGAGCCCAAAAGCGAACGTCTAAAGGACGTTCTAGAAGTCTAATATGGTTAGGGGTAAACAAGGACCGCTAGGGTGACTCCTACGACGATTGAATCAATTGCTAGAAGGGGGGTTTAACTACAGTCAGGGCCTCTAACTAGCAAGCACAGACGTCTAACTAAGCCTTCTTATCACCTAGTGTCCTAAGAAAACAACTAAACTCAGGGCTTATGACTCGGATGTTGCAATTTATTTAATGGACATTCCGTTATTATCGTTGTTCCGTTAATTCGCAATTGCAAGATTGGACCTGCATGGGCCACCAACAAAACCTGTCACGCCCCGCTTCCCAAAAATATGGAGGCGAAGCGTGAGAAGGTCCGCTCAGACTTGAAGCTACAAAGCTGCAAGTCCGATAAGCGTCGATCAAATTTAAACTGCAGGTCCTTGCAACGCGAACGAAACAAAGATAATAATATTTAAATGAGACAAAGAGATATCTCAGAATATCCATAAAATAAGTTTCCACATCACAGAAAAAGCCACCAAGCTGAAAAGAAAAAGAGTCTAAAAGAGGCCCAGCATGGCCAACAAAATACAAAGTACGAAAACAAGGAAAAGGTGCAAGCACCGACAACTAACAGCAACCTAAAGTAAAAGTAGCTCCACAATCACTAAGACTGGTCTCCGGTGTCCTCGTACTCCTCAACGAACGTAGGCTCAGTCTCAGCGTCAGCAAACACCTCGTCCTCAACTACCGTCTCTGGCTCAGGGTCTAACATGTGACACCCAAAAGAGCAAGGGGCACATGTCAGCAAGTCTGGAAGACTTGTGCAAGTGAAACTGAAAGGTAGTAAAAGTAAAGCAACCTAGCAGTTCTAGCATGAATGCGATGACATGGCAGTTTAAAGTAATGAGTGCAACAAGTAAAGTAAAGTAAGGTAAAGTAAAGTAAGGTACGAGCATGGCATGGCATTCGCAAGACAAGTACAAGACAAGAAAAGTAAGCACCTCGTGCACAGAGTTCACGCCTTACAGCTAAAGAGGCTGTACGGGCACACTTTTACGCTGAGTGGTCGCTCAACCCTACCCCTCCACGTGTATCGGGCATTGGTTTCTGGCCAACACATGAGGCCCGCTTCTGGTCCACGAGCCAGGAAGTGTGTAAACAAGTATGGCGTAGGGGTGCACCTAGCCAGTCAAGTAGTACAAGGACAAGTATTGTAGCGTGTGCTACGATGCAACAATCAATGCATGGATGACATGGCATGGCAAGTAGTAAAGCGTACAAGTAAGAAAAGTAAACGTGACAGTTTAGCATGCATGAATGGCAAGTTTAATGGTTGGATCTAGCTTCGTTGTCAAGCTAGATCATTTAGGTGACGGATCTAGTTTCGTTGTCAAACTAGATCAAGTAGGCGTCTAGCCAGCTATCATTTCACTGACTAGTCTCTTTTACGCTAAAAGCAAGTTAGTGGCCTAAAAACATGGCCCTACACAAAAGTTGGCAAGTTTCACTTGCCTGCAATTATCACGTCAAGAAAACACCGTCCAACGAGTCCAAAGTCACGATTCCTACGTGCACAAGTCCACCGGCCTACATCCGTTTTATTAATCTTGATTAGTGATTTCTAAAACATTTAAAATACTTTGAAAATACTGATTTTAGTCTTGATTAACATGCAATTGGGTTTGGGGTCCTAGGGGTGCAAAACGTTACCTCAACACGACGCGAAAGCTACGCCGGCGTCGGGTAGCGACGCCGGGGGTTGGAATAATAGATCGCGCTCCAAGTCCAGATTCCAATTAGTTTCCTCGCTGGAAATTTCAGAGCAAATAACTCGGGCGACGATTCCAGATTCCAAAGCTCGCACGTGCGACGACGGGCTACGACGTGCGACGACGTCGTACGCGGCAAGTCGTCGAAGAGAACGTACCAAAGTGGGGCCCACAGTAGTCCTAGGGGCCTTTGGGGGACCCACAATACCTCTGGAGAACTTAGGGGGCCCACGGAGGCAAGTGGTGCGACGGTTGCGGGGTTGCGACGATTGGCCATCGGTCGTGCACAGCCAAATGCGGGGGTGTGGCTCGGTCAGACACTGGGGAACGGGTGCTGCACAGCGCTTGGTCGGTCGCAGCAGCGGGCGGAAGCTGGGTCTCTCGGTCGGAGCGGGGGAGGCCATCGGTCGTGCGGGTTGGATGCGGGGAGCGCAACGCTGCAACGTTGCAACGGCTGCAACGTTGCGGAGCAGCGGTCGATGCGGAGATGCGGGCCGGTCGGGCACGGAGAGATGCGGGTGAACGGTGCGGGCGCTGAGCGGGGGCTTGGTGCGGAGCGGGGATGTGGAGAAGCAGCGATGCGGGCTGTGCTTCTCGGTCAGACCGAGGGGATCCATCGGTCGGGCACGGAGAAGCGGGGCGACAGCTGTGCGGAGCGGGGCGGGGGCTTGGTGCGGAGGCAACGGCCGGTCGGTGCGGGGGATTTGGGCCGTTTCCTTCGGTCGTGCGGCCGCCGTTCGTCGCAACGTTGCGACGAATCGTCGCAACGTCCAAAATGAGTTTTGGAAGAGGCTAGGGCTAATTTCTTGCGAAAATAGGTCTTCCTAGGGGTTGCTTATATAGTATAGGTGGGTTGACTTGATCCAGGGCTAAATCTAATAGGATTAGAATTCAAAAAGATTTGAAATTTGAATTTAAACTTCTCCAACCCAATCTAGGATTTGACCTGGTCCAAATGAGCTGGAAATTGGCTCAAAAATTCTTTAAAACGTTTAAAACTCAAATAAATTTTATTTGGCCGAAATTAATTTAAAAATAAATTATTAAAAATAATATAAAACTTGTAAAAATTATAAAAGTGGTCAAATAAACTCCAAAAATTATAAAATAAATATTGTGGTGATCGTGGCGACGAACGTGAGCTAACTAAGAAGACGGATCTCAAATTCGACGTCGGACGACGAAACTAAAAATAGAAACGTCTCCCGTCAAGAGTGAGAATCGTCACGTCTCATCGAGTAAGTTTAAATTGTGGAAAAACGACTCGAGAAACGTCGTTCCAAATTTGTGCCACTATTTAATACTCTCAGAGACGTTCGTAACGGCATATCACACAAAAGTATTCACAATCAAATAAAGTCTAAAACAAACACGTGCACGGCCAAAAGCACGTGCACGAACAACGTACGACGAAAAGTGGTCGTTACAGATACAATCGTTAAAAAGATGTTATCCTATCTCGAGCACGCTATGAATGGGAGAATCTCCGACTTCGGGACTTCAAGTGCATAGCCAAGTATAACTCATCATTGTTTAGTATCACCTCACGCCTGGAGTTGTGTGGTGAAGAAGTCACAAAGAGATGCATGCTGGAGAAAACTTACACATCCTTATATGATAAGGATGTCTTCCTCATGCAGTAGTATCGTGAACGAAAATTCACAAAATACGCAGAGCTCCTCTCCTGCCTTCTGATGGCAGAACAGAACAGAGAACTTCTGCTGACCACCCATAACATACGCCGTGGTGGCACTGCTCCTGTCACAGAGGCACGCACGGTTTCTTCCCAGAAGCAGAAGAACAAGCACATGGGTAAACCCCTGAAGGGTAAATCAATGAAGAAGCAGGCCAGTGTCCCCCACAACATAATAATAACGAGAAGGAAGAAGAAATTTACATGGAGGAGGCAGAACACTAAACAGACATCTGCTCCCAAGAAAGATTGGGAAGACAAATGCCACGGATGTGGCATGACTGGACACTGGTTTAGAATATGTGGAACTCCACGCCACCTTCAAGATTTGTATCAAGCAAGCCTGAAGTCTACTGCTAAGACAAATCTAGTGGAGAATCAAGTCCAGGCTCCAACTCGGTTCAACGTCGAGGACTTTACGAATGACGACCTCCTAGATTGATGCCCTCTTTTGTCTAATTAGCAAAATAAATTTAATAGAAACAATTTCTATTTACATTATAACTACTTTTACTGGCAAGTATTCTTTTTAGCAACTGCCATGAATGAATAATATTATTGTGCGAGTATATAAATATGTTTATGCTCTTTATGCATTCATTTATACCGCAAATTTCATGCTTAGTTTTTAGCATCTATATGAGGATGCACAGTACTCTCTGAAAAAGAAACTTACCAAGTTTCGATTGATATTAGTCAAACCAAAATCCATACTGAATGACCCAAGAAATAATGGCATGAAGACTACACTTGAGCATTCAAATGGACTTTCAAAAAGTCCTATATAAATTCCAAGATGGGAAGCAAATGAACACATGAAGTGCACAGAATCATCCAAGTTTTACCATTGGTACGCCATAATATGCCACCCTGTATCGATGATGATGCAATACATCACATCCCAATCCTATAATCATAACCTAAAGAACACGACGATTCCTCAGAAGGGTGAGCTTTCATTATATCATTCAAAGGGGAAAATGATTATGAGATCATCTCCACTACAGGTAGACATTGACTCTCAAAACTTCCTCAAATATAATTATGTACAAAATCTAGCATAATAAGATCTTTAGATCTCTTAAAGGTAATTATGGGATAAAATTGGACTTATCCACTCCCAACAAAGGACCGATGAAGTGTCTTATAGACTCATCCATATCTCCTCTAAAATGGTCATACGCAATCATATTATCCAACCGCAGTCCAGCCTTTACAAAGCAAAGAGGACACGTTATTAAATGGCGGGTAAATTGGATAACACTGGAAAATCAACACTGGAATAAAGTTGAACGCTCTGAAGATTGTGTTCACACCCCAAAATGGGTCATATGAGTAAATCATTAAATAAATTCAAACGGATTACTCATCCGTTAAAAATCCAGTTTCTGGTGACTGCATGGGGACATGCAATTACATTCCAACCCATCAAAATGCCACCTAGAACCCATTTATCAGGGCCTGATCACCCCAGATAAATAGTTTCAGAGAACTCCAAACGGAGGAGGCGTTTCGATCACATCTTACGGATTGTGCCTTAATATGTCCACATCCCCATATCACCACTATAAACCATCAAAATGCACTCTAAACAGGGGAAGTATTTAAAAGCACATCTCATAAGATTGTGCATTGATGGGCCCTCATTAAAAAATTCTATAATGACGATGAGATCTTGAAGAGCCTTCACGGTCAGACATCTTTAATTTCCCAGTACTAGGTTCAACTTGGATGTCACAATCATCCCTAAGCTTAAAATCTCAGTTAACCATATCAGAATATCAAAATCTATGATCCGAGAATTATGAATTATGATGAGATCATACAGATTGATTGACTCGGAAAACGCGCAAGTGCACGCCTTCCACTCCCAAGCGTAGGAGCGTCAATGCAATATAAAAATAACTGGTGAGTACCGGGTCGGATCACAGGGACAAGTCGTTCTACGTTCACAAAATCTGATCGATAAAGAAAAATAACGTGTGTTACAACTACCTAAACTAACGGTGGAAGTGTGAAAATCGTGGTGAAAACGTGAAGTGAAACTAAAAATCCTAACCTATATTGGTAGGGTTAGAGAGCCAAAGGAAGAAATTAGGGTAGCAAGGCGAGGAGCATGGGTTGTGAATTCACTAATGTTGGTGTTAATTAAGCACAAATTACCCTCATATACT
>JAULAV010009853.1:2190792-2212895 GCA_030789695.1 Scilla litardierei
TCTCTCTCTCTCTCTCTCTCCCCCCGGCCACCCTCACCCCCGACGGCTGAGCTCCGGAGTCCCCCGAACCCCGGCCACCACCCAACGCCACCGTGCAACGGCATCCGACGAGCACCGCCCGCCTCTCTCTGCCTCAGCCCGCTTGAAGAGCCCGAAGCGCCACCTTCTTCCGCCGAGACCTCCACCACCTCCCTCCGTCTTCGCCCGCGACACCGCCGGAAACCGCCGCCCTCGCTTGCACCGACCTCGCCTCCGACAACGCCTGCCCATCTCCGTAGCTCCACGCCGTTCACCCCTCCGATCGACGAGGAACCCCCGATGTCCCGCCTCTCGCCGCGTCACCGGAGCTCGCCGCCGCCTGTCGCCGCTGCTCCGGCGCCCCCTCCGCCGCCTTGCCGCCACCCGCCGGCGAACACGAGCCCACGACCCCCGCCGCTATCGAAGGAGAAACATGGGTACATGGATTAAATTCGAGCGTATTTGCGAAAATACGAAACGTATTTTCGTATTACAAATTTTAATTAATTATTAAATAAGGATATATGGTTTTAAACTTATAACTTGAAATATAGGGCCCAGAAAAATATGGGGATAGCTCCAGAAAATCAGAAACAATATTTCGGACCCAATGGCGTTGATCTCGTCTCGATCAGACACCTACTTTTCCCAGAATCATTTTTCAAACTTAAATAATTTGGGGTTTTAAACTAGTTTTGATTTTCTAAAAATTATAAAAATTATTATAAGCTTCAGAAAGATATTCCCTCTTGCAGTAAAACTACTTTTATCATATATAGCATATATAAAAATTTTGAACACTTTTCATCGCCGTTTTAACCGGTTTTAAGAATCAAAACGACCAATTAATTAGATAATATTTAGTGTAGCCATTAACTGATATCTGTTTGTGTTTGCAGGTGCCAATCCTTGCGCTCTAACTCCATCTTTGTCTTGTTACGACGATCCCAATAGAGTAAGTCGTAATGGACGTAATGGTGTACGTAATGATCTTTTAGAAATTTAGATAGTGTACGTAATGGATGATTGTGTACGAAATAGAAATATCGCATGCTCGAAGCATGGAATCAGTAGCTTAGTTGTTGGACTTCAAATCATTGCTCAAGACTGACATTCTCTCTTGAGGTTTCTGCCTTGACTTTTCAACAAGTGAAGATCTTTGGAGTGTTGTTAATACGTGTGAACATCTTTACTTTTGGAACAGCACATTGACATACCGTATTGCTACTTAATGACCAAATGATATACAGTGTTGACCTCATACTGCTGGAACATCTTAATGAAATTGAATGCTTAAAAGTAGCTGGCACTGCACTGGGTTTTTGGGGTAAACTTATATTAGAGAAAGTGCGGGAGCGATCGTGAGCCATCTACACAGTGCACTGTACCGACCGTCTAAATGAAATGTACCGACTGAAGTGAAATGAGATCCGCCCGGGTGAGCGCCCCTGTGGCAGGAGATGAGCTCAATGGTTGCACACTGTACCTTCCTATATAAGTCACGTAGCTCTAGTTTTACTATTGCCTGCTTAGTGTTACTACATCTGCCTGGTTGTCCTACTATTGACATTACATTACCTGCTCGTTAAAATATTGTTGCTACATGCCACAATTGTTACTCTTGTACTTTACTTTTACACTTTCACCGTCACCTTTGCTTTGCACAATACACTAGCACTTTACTTACCGCTCTTGCATGCATGTCCGCCTTTACCTTATTTTTCGCGCTTGTTTACTATAGCCTGCTCCATTTTTGTGCACTCCTCTTTTTCTATCGCTAGGATTATTGTGACTTACCTATGGTTCCATCTTCGTGGCACCGCAGACGACGCACAGGTTGACTTAGGCCCTCTTGAGTTCGTAGGGCCGTAGCACGATCCTGGGGACTGTCGACTTTTATATTCAGAGTGTATGTGTGATGTACTTTCGATGTATTTCCTTTCCGCTTTACTTTTCATGTATTTTGTGAGATAGTGCTGGTTGTTGCATTTTTAAGGTTGTGGACTGTAATAATGTCTGTTGGCTTGAGTATTATTTACAGAAAAAATAAGAGAAGATGGAGTGGGGGCATGGGCCAGAACTAGACGTAACACTAACATGTTGATTGGGCAAGTAACTCAATCTTAAGTCGACCTACAAGTCTGTGGCTGCCTAACAATACGATGCGTGTCGCATTTTGCCCCTGAGTTCTAGAAATGAATTATTGAGCTCAAGATGGGTACAGGTCAACTCATGTTCAAATCTTCACCGTGCAGACAGAGAAACGAAGAGTGAAAAATACAGTTGTGCAATAAGCTCAGCTTTCGGCCCATAAAAAGGGACGCTCAACCTATGGGAGGTGTGTCGACCTATAAAACTATTTCCCTCTAACTCTTATTATAACTTTGGAGTTTTGCCATGATTCATTCTGTAAAAGGGTTCGAAGCTCGCAATTATGTCTAGATCTGTAATAGGACGAGATTAAATTTACCGCACCAGCTTAAGTGGCATGTATTGTATGCTCGTGGCTTGACGGGTCACACTCCTGACTGAGATGGCCTGCATGCAATTTGGGTCCACTCAGTTCTACTTCCACGTCAGTTGGTATCCAACATGGCTTCCTTCTCTTTCGACAGCCAAGCAAATTTGAATTGCGAAGAACAAATGTCAATGTTTCTCTCAGCTTGCAATGTTAAAAGGGGTCTTAAAAGCAGAAGAGAAGACGCACCAACTGAAGAAGAAAAGAAGGGAGCTTCTTTCGTGAGTGAAGAAAGTTTCCAATTCCATGTGAGAGAATTGTAAGCTTTTCTCTAGAAAGAGGGCTATCGACCATTCCTTGCATCTTCATCGGCTAAGGAGATGAGAATTCGGTTATAGATTGTGGAACCCAAAAATGAATTCGAAGCAAGGATGTGCTATTCGAAGACAATCATCCCAGAAGACATTAAAAAGAACATAATGTCTTCAAAGTCAAGTTTAAGTACTCCTAAACATTGTTCCGGTCCCTACACCAACGTAATACACTACGGACAATGAAGAGGTGCATGATGACAGCCAAAATTAGAACAGTTGGAAGAAGGCCATGGATATCAAGGCCCGAGCCATCCGAACTGAATTTTCTGGCCACGAGCTGGCTGCAATCCTGATCATCGAAACCAAGGTTAGCAAACATAAAAATGGCACAATACCACACTACAATATACTCTCATCCCTTTCTCATACTTCTTCTTCATCTTGCTCTTTAGCTTTTTCATCTAATGGAAACTAACTTGAGCGTCGGGAGAGGGATCGGTCGGGCCCCAACCTCGATCACTTAACAAGTTTCTCATGTCTCAGGATTAGGGAGATATCGCCGAAGCTAGGCCAACGTCCATCCGTGGAGTCCTAGCACCCACGACCCGGAGAAGCCTTGTTCACGGGTCGCCTCTCTCGGCCGACGAAGAATCAATTCGTCGAAAGCATCCTCGCCGGCCCAATAACTGTTTCGGTCAATTTTGGTCTTAAGAAAGGATAAGGAAAGTCATTTAACAAATATCATTAAAGATGTTGAGCTTACTAACTAAGAAATCGATAATTTGAAATTGTTCTCTGTGATATTATTCATGGCCATTCATAAGCTGATGTACACTGTAACAGGATGAGGGGACATGGATTTATATACATCGTCAATAATTCCAGCAGTGGGCAGCTGTGGACTGAGGCCACTGTGGGGTCATGGAATTATTGATCACCTACTCTTAGATTTTTATAATCCCAGCAGTGGACGACAGTTGTGGATCGAGTCATTGTGGGGACATGGAAATTGTAGGCCATTGTGGGGACAGTGGATGAGATGAGATGAGATGAAGTCTTTGAGAGAGGAGGAAGAGGCCAGAAGCAAAATGAACAGAGGAACAGGATTGGGAATTGCAAAAGTCAGGGGTCTATGATTTCCTCTAACCCAGTTGATTGGCCAGAGATAATTCAATTTATTTATAAAGTTCACCAGGTTTGCTTGGGAATTAAATCATTTACTCACTGTTTTCTACAGATGTATAAGAAGCATTCATACCGTGCATCCAATAATGCAGATGAATGAAAATGGCATGATAGAGAGAATCATCGTTAGCCATGCTGAGAGACATCGATTACTTGAACTAGGTGTCATGTAAAGCCTTGGCCTTGATATGTTTGATGATTAAATTTCAGGTTCCACTTGAGCACTTCATTCTCCAGGAATTTGACGTTGCTACACACAGAATTAGCTGCATCATTGTTCAAAAAGATCTTCAGTTGGACATGGAAAGTAATATGGTGAAACATATCAAAGGAATTAATCATAAAAGCCAATAAATTCATAATAATTTTTGGAAAACTAACAATGACAATGTGAGGTGAGAAAATTGGACTTCTCAGCCATCAATCCAGATATCTTATGGGCTTACAACTTTACGTTTATTCCCCCTTCATTAATTATTATTAGTCTGCTACTGAAAATTTTGGAGATACAGACAGGCTCAACTAGAAACGTAAGTCGACACAAACAATCAGAGGAACATGTTCATGTTTGTCACATACTTCTACAGTAATGTGAAAAGTAAACTGAGGTATGTTAGACTTCATTTTTTGATTTAGAAAAGAGCAGCTATGCAGCTTCAATAGGGAAGATAATTGATGCTTACAAAGTACAAACATCCTTTTGCACCAGATTTTCATCAGCTAGACCTCAGTTATGAAAACGTTTCAGTTTCAGTTTCACTTGGGACTAGATTTTTCAGGTATGAAAATGGCGTTATGAATTGTAGACCAGTGCCTCCTTAAAAATAATTCTGGTTCACTAAACTGTGAAAGCAAACATGCTAAAATCAGTAAAAACAATTGAAATATACAAAAACTTACAGCCTAACACAACGATTGGTAGCAGACTTCTTAAAGCTCCATCCCTCCCATACATACAACCGCATCATAAAAATAAAAAAGTTGTTCATATTATTAGCAATTACTGAAAATATAAAGGAAAAAAAATATACCAAGGACATGTAGAAAAATTTATATCATAACCATCAACAGTCACTGTCAGCAGGGTATGACTTATATTCTCCTTCCCTCCCCATTTCTCTGTCTTCAACTGGAACATAGTGTAACTATTTATAGAAGGAACCTCCAGCATCCTACGTTCCTCTCCCATCTGTACCTACACCAAGGGAAGAAACTTACATTAAAAATCAACTTGAAACTCCAGGAATCCATCCCCACAATAGTCTTCATTCAAATAATGATCTATCAGAAAAAAAACTTGCAACATATCATTCTGTGGAAGCTTAGCATATAAAAATATAAAAAGTATTTATCCTAAATTATTTTTTGAGGCCATTGCATGACTACCATCTTTTTTCATCCATTCAGCTCTATGAAGGTAAAACCTTCCCTCTATAGCATGTGTCATAAAAGATTGAGAAACTAGAAGCATTTAAGAATAAAAACTGCACAAGTAAATTGTTACTCTAATCTTTTTCTTGAGGTCAAAACTATTGTGCCACAGCGGATGATCGTCGACGATCAAATGACGAAGAACGAGCAACCAAACAAATAGAGCGTTATGAAGAGTGCAACTTTAGGCCGTTGGCCGGCCAAGGGAACACCAATGAGCTTTATTACGAAAGGAAAGAACAAATACAATTCTTCTATCTTCATAACGAATAAGAAGCACACAAGATCTCTCCAAAAGCTCGCAACAATTTCTCGAAGTTGGCTCTCACAAAGGTGGCTCAAAGTTCTCTCAACGTGTTCCACGCACGAAACCCTCACCTAAACACCATATATATAGCCCTAAGGTGCAATATGTGTTATCATAGGGGAGGGATTCCTAACTAATATGTGTCCCGACTTTAACGTAATTCCAATCCAAACGCAACTCTACTACGAATAGGACGGCGTGTCTTATGGTGGGCACCCTCTACGCTGTCGAGCTTCCAGCCGGAGACCGAGCAAATGAAGTGCCGTGCCAAGCTATCAGAGCTTCCTTAAGCTCGGACAGTAGAGCTACCAATCTATGAGCCACAGATCTTTCGAACCAAAAAAATCTATGTGTTGTCGAAGTCCAATAGCTCGACATCATATTATCTGACTTGTGCAGAGTCAGATAGGTCAAATCCGAGCATAGCCGAGCTAGCTCTGAATAAGATAGCTCGGCTGTTGAACCAATACTTCCTCAGCGCCTCAATCGAGACAACTTTCACAAATCTCCACATTGGCAAGCTTCTGGCCTCCGTCACACAGCTGACCTTCACTGCATCATCTTGGTAGAGTCACATTTGGTGTCCCCCCAATTTTGCTCCGAAGTGCAAAATGGCCCCACAGGGGCTCAACTGACTCCACCAAGCCTCAATGCCCCCAACTGGGGACCGCCATTGATATCATCCCAGAACAACATTGAGCAAGTCCAAGTAGCGCTTGAACTTGTCTCCTAATACAAACTTAATCAACATGTCTGCAGGGTTGTCATCAGTTTCGATTTTTCAACAAATTGATGTCATCGTCTTCTTCTCCCACATATTCTCGAACAAAGTGGTACCTTACGTCGATATGCTTGGTGCGAGAATGGAAGACCTGATTCTTAGCAAAGTGCACCGCACTCTGGCTATCATAATAGAAATCATACTTCTTCCGGTAGACTCCCAGATCATCCAGCAACCCCATCAGCCATATCGTCTCTTTCACAGCTTCAGTTACTTCCATGTATTTGATGCGATCCAGGTCTACACCAGGCGGAGGTGGCACGCGGCATGAGGCGTGGGCCAAGTCGTGGGCTCGGACCCTACTTGACCCGATGGATGACTTATCTTTCATGGCTCATTTCTTAATTTGTGTGTATAGTAATTAGAAGGGCATATTAGTCTTCCATTATCTATTTTCATTAGTGGGGTTTAAAGCCTACGAGCCGGCCCTAGTTTTGATTATCGAAGATCGATCATTTGCTAAGAAATTTTGTTAGGGTTCGTGGGGGATTAAACTTGTTCCATTAATACAAGTTGGGGAGAGATCCACTTCAAAAAAGATATATCTTTCAAATTTCTAGAAATCTATTAAAATTACACTTTTATATTTCTTTTCTACTCTCAACTCTGAAATTGCTCTCTTTTGGGTGTGATCACATCATTTTGGTATCAGAGCATCGATTCTATGACGAACACGCGAGCGACTGCGACAAAAACTCTAGAGGAGCGACTCGACACAAAAATCTTGGGGCTAAGGAAGGATATGACCGATCTGAAGGAAGAGTTGAAAACAGATCTGAATGCTTCCTCAAAGACGAGCGTGAAGCAAATCTCGGAGCAGAGCTCTAAGGAGATGGCAGAAGGGTTCACGGAGGTGGCAAAGATGCTCCAACAACTTTTTCAGCGAGATCTAGATCCGAAATTGTCAGGATCCTCATATATGGTTTCTCAGGTGAACCATGGCAGCGGCGAAGGCAAGCGAAACCCTCCAGGTTTCGGGGGAGGCTCCCCCCACCCTGGGGGGCAGCACAGGCAGCAGCACAGGCTGGCGGCCCCAGCAGGGGGCCGCAGGGGGATTTTCGCCCCCTGTGGGGGGGTGACGAGGTCAGGCGGCCCCACCAGGGGGCCGCAGGGGCGGATCTGTCCCCGGTGGCGGGTGGCGAGGTCAGGCGGCCCCACCAGGGGGTCGTAGGGGCGGATCTGTCCCCTGTGGCAGGCGGCGAGGTCAGGCGGCCCCAGCATGGGGCCGCAGGGGCAGATTCACCCCCTATGGGGGGGCCGGCGTGGGGGTGGCGGGCCCATCTGGGGCCGCATGAGCAAAACCGTCCCCTTGGGGGCGGCGAGGGGTGGCGGCCCCAACAGGGGGGCCGCCGAAGGGGGCCGGCGAGGGGTGGCGGCCCCATATGGGGGCCGCAGGAGCGGAACCACCCCCTGTGGGGGGCCGACGAGAGGTGACGGCCCCATATGGGGGCCGCAGGAGCGGAACCGCCCCCAGCGGTGGTGGCGAGGGCTGGAGGCCCCAACGGGGGGCTACTGAAGGGTTTACGCCCACTTCGGGGGGGCGAAGGCAACGGCCCTACCAGGGGGCCGCGAGACTTATCGAAGATCGGTCATTTGCTAAGAAATATTGTTAGGGTTCGTGTGGAATTAAATTTGTTCCATTAACACAAGTTAGAGAGAGATCCACTCCAGAAAAGAATCGATCTATCTTCTTGTTTCCAGAAATCTATGAAAAACTCCACTTTTATATTTCTTTTCTTCTCTCAAATCTGAAATCCCTAACAATATTTCTTAGCAAATGATCGATCTTCCATAATCAAAACTAGGGCTGGCTCGTAGGCTTTAAACCCCCACCTACTCAAAATAGATAATGAAAGACTAATATGGCCTTCTAATTACTAAACACACAACTAAAAAATGAGCCATGAAAGATAAGTCACCCATCGGATCAAGTAGGGTCCGAGCCCACGACTTGGTCCACGCCTCATGCTGTGCGTCGCCTCTGCCTGGTGTAGCCCCGGACCGCATCAGTATTCTGCCTTCATAGTAAACAGTGCCATCATAAACTAAAGTATACTCCGCCAACAGATTAGAGCTCCTGACAAAGTGAAGACGTAGCCTGTCATGGATCTCCTTCAATCTAAGTCGCCTACAAAGTTAGAATCCACATAGCCTATCGCCTTCATCTCCTTCATCTCCTTGATGTAGCCTATCCACATAGCCTATCCACATCGCAAACCTTCATCTCCCCGACTATATGTCAATCCGAAGTTAATGGTGCCCTTGATGTATCTAAGTATCCATTGAACAGATCGCTGATGTACTTTCACCGAATTATGCGTGTATCTACTCAACATGCGGATTGCATGTGATAGGTCAGATCTGGTACATACTATAGCATGCATCAAGGCTCCTACCGCATTGGTGTACGATACACTTTACATGAGCTTCTTCTCTTATTCGTTCTTCGCACAATGCTCGACACAAAGTTTGAAGTGAGGTGCTAGCGGAGTAATTACGAGCTTCATACTTTCACAACCAAATCTCTGTATCACAGATTTCAAATAACAACTTTGTGAAAGATGAACTTTACCTCCACTTCGATCTCTTATGATCAACATCCCAAGAATCCTCGGTGCGTCGCCTAGGTCCTTCATCTCAAATGCACAACTTCGCTCAGACTTCAGTCTCTGTATCTCTTGCTTTATTTGATGAAGCGATGAGCATATCATCACCATAAACAAGAGATGGATGAATGACACATCATCCTTCTCCCGAAAGAACACACAATGATCATAGTCTTCGAATATACCCATGATCATTCGTCATAAAACGTTTGAAACGCGGATACCATTGTCTAGGTGATTGATTCAGCTCATAGAGCAACTTCTTCGGACTACATGCAAGCACACTGCCGCTCTCATAGTCATCAGGCTAAGCCATATAGATCTCCTCGAGCTCTACATGCAAGAATGTCGTCTTGACATCTGGTTGCATCAGCTCAAGGTTAACCTGTGCCACTAATACCAATAGAATCCAAATTGAGCAATGCTTCACCACCGAAGAGAAGACTTCATTGTAGTCAATGCCTTCCCTCTGTGCATATCGCTTTGCTACAAGGCGAGCTTTGTAACGAACTTCTCTAGCTTCGGCTCTGTCTTTCTTGGTGTAGACACATTTACACCATATTTTCTTCTTACCTTCTGGAAGCTCCACCAGATCCCTTGTCTCAGTCTTTATCAGCGATTCCATCGCTTCGTCCATCGCTTTTATCCACTTGTCTGGGTCTTCAGAATGCTCCACCTCTCTGAAAGAAGTGGGTATGTCTATACTAACAGCTGGAAAAGCGAACGAGACCATCTCAGTGTATCATGCAGGTATTCGTATCTCACGCATCGGTCTCGAAGTTGCAATGGAATCCTTCGGTTGTGCAGTTTGTGGAGCCAATCTATCTCGATTATCCGAGCTTGAACCGTCAATATCACCAGAATTTGTCTGGAGTACATCGTCTGTCGCTTGTTGTAGGTCGGCTTAAGTCAATAGCCGAGCTATCTGGAACCTCAGACACTTCCAAGTAGACCAGCTTCATCTGTGTTTGTTTAGTCTCCACCATCGGTTCATGATCCTTCCTTAGTAACGATGACTCATCAAACGTTACGTCTCTGCTCACAGTCACCTTCCTTTGTCTTTGGACACCACAGCTTGTATCCTTTGGCTTTTTCGACCAGACCTCCAAATGATATCTTCCTTCTAATGTAGCAGATGAAAGCCGATTGACCAAGTAGGTCGTGTACGACAGGGCTTTCGCCGAAAACTCCTTCGGTAGGTCGGCAGTAGACAACATGCATCAAACTTTATCCAATAAAGTCTGATTCATCCTTTCAATTACTACATTCTACTACGACGTACCACTAATGATGAAGTGTCTCAGAATCCCCTCCGATCTACAGAACTTCTGGAAGAGGTCCGACCTATACTCTCTACCGTTGTCACTTCGAAGCCACCAGACTTCCCGACCTATTTGAGTCTTAACCAGCTTCTTCCACTCTACAAAAGTGTTCAGAAATTGGTCTTTTGGCTTCAAAGGAAACACAGAGACCATGCGTGAGAAATCATCAATAAATGATACATAGTAGTGTTTACCTCCCAATGCGGCCGACCTACTCTGCCCCTATACATTGGTGTGAATGTAGTCAAGCACTCCCTTTGTATTATGGATGGCCGTCTCAAAAATGCTTGTCTGTTTTCCGAAGACACAATGCCTCACAGAATTTAATCTTCCTGGTTTTAGGCCCTCTCAGACAATCTACCTCGATAAGCTTCTGCAAAGCTTTTTCACCAACATGACCTAGACGCATATGCCAAATAAGCGAGTCGTCTCGGCCGGTCTCATGTGTCAGAGCCGATGTGCCAGTCATGACCAAACCATGCAAATAGTATAGGTTGCCTTAATGTTTTCCCTTCATCACGATCATAGCTACTCGGGTCACCCTCAGATCGCCATTCTCCATCGTCACACAGCAGCCCTTGGCTTCGAGTGAACCAAGCGATATGAGATTATGTTTTAGGTCGGGAACAAAGCGTACCTCGTCGATGTCTCGTGTAACACCGTCGTCCATCTTCATCCAAATTGTCCTGATGCACGCAGTGCTGCAAGCTCGGTCATCGCCCAATAGGACTGTACTCTTACTCCTTTCACGGAAGGTTGTAAAGTACTCTCTATATGGCATCATATGGAAATAGCATCCAGAGTCGAGCACACATCCATCTGACGTCACACCCTCTGAAGCACCGACCAATACGCATTCCTCGACATCAACACCCTTGGCGATGTTGGTTGTTGTGTCGTGTTTCTTCTTCGCCCTCGGACAGTCTCTAACCCAATGTCCTCTTTCTTTGCAGAAAGCACATTGGTCCTTTGCCAAGTATTTACGAGGGCATCTACTGTTGTCCCAAAATTTGGACCGAAAATACCCCTTCTGAGCTCTACCCTTCTCATTACTCCGACCTCTTACCATAGTAAGAGCGTCGTTAGCTCGGCTTCGTGCGTCCTCAACGTTCTTCCTGAACTCATTCTCATAAGAGCATTGGACATTTCTTCAAATGTGATCGAGTCCTTACCATAAGTAAGAACCAACACCTAATACTCATACTCAATGAGTAGAGAGTTGAAAAGAATCATAGCTTTATACTCATCGTTCACCTTAACATCAACATTTCTCATGTCGGTCAGAAGCTTGTTATAGTAGTCGAGATGTTCCTCGATAGAAACATCATCCTCAAGCTTCAGACCGAAAAGCTTCTTCAAATGCAGTCTGTTTTGAATGTTCTTCTTCATGTACTTGTCGCCGAGCTCCTTCCAAAACTTCTTTGCATTTGTCTCCTCTATCAACGGGTATTTCTTCTCCTTCGTCAGATAGAATCGGATCATTCCACATGCATTCCAATTTGGAGTTCTCTAGTCCAAATCAGACATGCTCGTCGGCTTCTCGTCCAATGCGATATCTTGACCAAGTTGGTTCAAGATATCTAAGACTTCACATCTCTACATACCAAGTTGATCTTTCCATCAAACTACTCAATTTTGAACTGTGTTGAACACGATAGTCCGAGCAGCCGAAGCATGCTCTGTAAGTCGACGCTTTTGAAGAACTTTCATCGCCACCATTGCTCACCTTCGCCTTCTACGTTGATCTCCGAAACCGTGAGCTCTGATACCAGTATGTTGTGCCACAACAGATGATCGTCGAAGATCAGATGACGAATAATGAGCAACCAAATAAATAAAGCACTATGAAGATTCCAACTTTAGGCAGTTGGCCGGCCAAGAGAACACCAATGAGCTTTATTACGAAAGAAAATAACAAATACAAATCTTCTATATTCACAACGAAGAAGCACACAAGATCTGTCCAAAAACTCTCAACAACCTCTCAAAGTTATTTAAACGTGTTCCACGCATGAAACCCTCACCTAAACACCCTATATATAGCCTTAGGGTACAATATGTGTTATCATAGAAGAGGGATTCCGAACTGGTATGTCTCCCAACTTTAACAGAATTCCAATCCAATTGCAACTCTACTACAAATAGGACGTCGCATCTTATGGTGGGCCCCCTCCGTGCGCTGAGCTTTACGCCCAAAACCGAGCAAAAGAAGTGCCGAGCCGAGCTATCCAAGCTTCCCGAAGCTCGGACTGTAGAGCTGTTGATCTATAAGCTGCTGATCTTTCGAACCGAAAAATCTATGCACAGTCGATGTACAACATTTTGGCATCCTAGTATCTGACTTGTGCAGAGTCGGATAGTTCAGATCCAAGCACAGCCAAGCTAGCTCTGCACAAGATAGCTCGGCTGCCGAACCAAAACTTCCTCAGCGTCTCAATAGAGCCAATTTTTTGTAGCCAATTTTCACAAAAACTTGATTATACATAGTAAAAATATGTCAACACGATAACTACTGACGAGACATCAGCAGTAATTTGATGTAAAATAGCACGAGAATCTGTTAACATGTATGTGTATGATTGGTTTCCCATGCAAACAAGAAACTGGTTTCTGAACAAAGCTAAACTACTTTCTAGATCTTGGGGGAAAAGTAGAATAGAATATTTAAAAGTTCAAAATACCAACAACAAAAAAGCAAGAAATATTAATATGAAAAGGGCAGTATGTATCAAATATTCTGAAGGATAAGCTTATTGAAATGCTAAGAATCAATTCTCCATTAAACAATCAAAACAAGATAAGGTGAAAATTTCAAAACAGAAGAATGCACAAGAGATCTTGTGTGTGCACACAGAGCTTGGTAAACTTATACATACACTGACCCTTTTTAGTGATTACCCCGTTACATTTCGTTTCAATGTTGAATAGAATGCAATTGTGTGGCTTTACAACTTTTCATAACATGTGCCTCATGAATTCTTAAGCAATAATACAGTAGTGTCACTCCTCAACTGCTGCAAGTTGCAGTTGCGAGAATTTGTATTGCAATGGTGGCCCGAGCATAACTCTTAGGGGGGCCCCCATCATTGTACTATTACTACTTGACCTGAGCATGCTGAATCTATGGATTGATTATCATGGTCCCTCCTTACTAAATGCTAGCTTAATTAAATAGTTATGTGGCATGCAATTTAAACATTTTAAACATTTCAAACCTGCAAGAATACACAGAAATTTAGAATTTTTAACTTAATTAGTTCGTTCATAAGTTACGTCTAGCCCATGCCATATTTCATGTGCGGTTGTCACAGGTAATACTCGGTTGAACTCGTTCGCATCTAAAAAGAAAAGGAGAGCATTCATCACCTTTGCATTTATGTTTCCTTTTGCTTTCTCTTCATCTTTCCATGATGCCATAGACATTGTTGGTCTCTTATATTCGGACTCCACAATTGTCCACAAGTCGATGCTAATAGATTGTAGAAATATCATCGTTCATGTTTTCCATGATCCATAGTTTGTTTCATTGAACATTGATGGATGAGAGGTGGAGTGGCCTACAGGGAATTAAGCCAAAAATATTGATGCCATCTTGATACGCTAGCTCGGATATCAAGTGTTAGGACCTGTAGATGACAAGTAGAAACACTAGAAAGGGGTGAATATTGTTTTATGAAACTTATAAAAATCTCAAAGTATTTCTACATAGAACTTCAACAAGTGTTACCTTGATTAAGTCTTAAATCAACAAACCAATATTGCAAGAATAAAATGCGGAAGCAATAAGCTCAAGATTACAAGATAAATAAAGCAACACAAGAACAACCACAAAGGCATAAATTTTATCATGGTTCAGTAACTCCATGGCCTAGTCCAGTCCCAAGTCTCATTTAGCTTTAATCTACTATTACCTTTAACAATGGAAGAAATCTTACTACAACTCCTCTACACCAACCCTTGGTGCAAGGTCAATTACAACAACAATCACCAACAGCCAAACCTTTCACAATGAAAGAAACAAGCCTCTCCTTCAACACACCAAGGAGTGTACTTACAAAACCTTTTGATGAAGACAATGCGCCTATATCCTTGATTGAAGCACCTTGTGTATTAGTGTGGCTATAGAGAAATTGATCTCAAAGATTAAGAGAATTTTGCCTTGGGGATCAAAGAAATATTGGCCAAAGATAGATTGAAAACTTTTGAAAAAGAAAGGTGTGACGACCTGAAACCGTCAGTAATTATCTTTAGTTATCACTATGATTTTTCTATATTTTCTCAAATAATTTTCATAAACCATAAAATTCAAACCGTAAATTCGTAAAATGTTAAACTAAAGATACTTTAACTAAATTATCTTAACCCTTAACCCTCATTATTACTAATTACCCATAATTACCCTTACCACACTAACCAGATTAACCCACCGTATTATTCACCGTCCAAGGGTGGGTGAGATCCAACATCTCAGTATTCCTCTAACTAATTGCTAAACCCCACCCTCATTTAAATCCCCAACAAATCCCACATCCCTTAACCAATTTCCCACTTTAATATAATCTCCCGCCCCCATTCTTCTGGCAGGAGAACAACCCAACTCCTCCTTCTCGCAGCCACAGCCAACGCTAAGCTTAACTCTCCTCCCCATTGCACCGTGATCTCCTCCATCACCCAACAATGCAAGACCCGCATGATCCACTGCTCGCTCCAATACCATGCAACACCGAACCCCGAGACCACCCCCAGCATCTTCTCTCCCACCTACACAACCGAAATTCTCAACCCCTCACCGCCGAGCACCCACATGGCCTCCGATGTGCCGCCGCTTCACATGCATCCCTTGCACACCACCGCCAACTCGAGACCCATCACATCTCCCCTCCTCCACAACCCCTAACCTCCACATGTCCTCTCCCCCCGAGCATCTACAGCGCCCGAGCGCCCGACCCCACTGCCGCGACCCCCTTCCTCTGAGCATGCCCCCAACTCCCTCTGCCACCGCCCGAGCAAGCCCCCACTCCCCCTGCCCAGCGTCGAGCGCCCCCTGCTGTGCGGCAGCAACACCCGAACGCCACTTCCTCTGCCTGGCGCCCGACCCTGCCAACCACTGAAGCTCTGTTGCTGCCCATGTCTTCCACCGATGAACCTTCGACGACTTCAGTCAGGTAAATCATCGTAATCCAAGATTTTGGCTTTAAAATTTGTGTTTATCTTCATGTGCTTGCAAATCTTATTATTCCTTGCTTGCGATATGTTCAGACCCGAGGGTGTTGATGATGACGTTGGCTTCCTTGTTGGATTTGCTTGGTTTGTGTCGTGTCGTGTCGTGGGTGTTAGTGCGCTCGTTATTGTATCATGGGTGTCGGTGATGGTGTTGTCTTTGTGGCTTAGTTTGGCTGTGTTGTGGGTTGTTGAGGCTTGGTGTAGGCCGTGGGTGTTGGTGATGATGTTAGCTTGGTGTTGATGTTTGGCTTGGTGTTGGCCATTAGTGTTGGTGATGATGTTGGTTGTTTTGGCTTGGTGGTGACCATTGGGATGGGTTTATGTGAAGGATTGGTATTGGATTTTGTTGTTTGGTTTTGGTACAAAACTTGTGTGTTTGGCAATGGTGACTAGTGTTGGTGTTTGTTGTTGGTAAGTAATGTTGGTGAGTGGAGTTGGTGATTGGTGTTGGTTGCTTGGCTTGGTGTTGGCTGTGGGTGTTGGTGTTGGTTGATTGGCTAGGTCTTGGTCTTGGGTGTTGGTGTTGGTTGCTTGGCTTGGTTGTTTCGCATGTTGTTGGTCGTGGATGTTGGTGTTGGTTGCTTGATGGGTCTTGGTGTAGGTGTGGTTGTTTAGCATGTTGTTGGTCGTGGATGTTGGTGATGGTTGTTTGGCTTGATGTTGGCCATATGTGTTGGTGTGGTTGTTTAGCTTGTTGTTGGACTTGTCGGGTGTTGGCGATTGTTCTTGTTGGATTTGTTATGTGGTTGGGCTTGTTGTTGGTTGTTGGTGTAGGTTATTTGGACTTGATGTTGGACTTGTTGGGTGATGGTGTTGGCTGGATGTTGGACTTGTTAGTGGTTGGTGTAGACTTGCATTGGTTGTTGGTTGTTGGTGTGGACTTTGGTGTTGGGCTTGGTGTTGGCCATTGATGTTGGGTTTTGGTGATGGACTTATCTTGGACTTGGGCTTTGCCTTTTGGCGTTGGCCGTTAATGTTAGGTCTTGGTGTTGGTTATAGGTGATGGTCTTGGTGTTTGTCTCGATGGTCTTGGTTTGGGCTAGTGTTCAACTTTAGTGATGGGTTAGCATTGGACTAGATGTTGCCTTGGTTGTTGGTTTTGATGTGGGACATTGGTGTTGGGCTTGATGTGATCTTTGGTAATGGACTTGGTGGAGGACTTATGTTGGACATGTGTTTTGCCCTTTTTCTTGTTGGACTCGTGGGCTTTGCCCCATTAATGAGATCATGTGTCACACTTGGATGGATTACGAGCTTTTGCCCTTTTGTTGGCTGGACATTGGATTCATGCTTGGATTTATTACATGCTAAAGAAATTTCCCTCAATTTTAAATTGTTATGGAATCATTTGATGCTTGCTATTGCTTATACTACGAAATGTTATGATTACATTTTTGATCGTCAAGACCATGGCCCGTTATGATTACATTCCCGGTCGTCATAGCCGTGGCCCGTCCTGATTACATTCCCAGTCGTTCACGACCGTTACATTCCTGATCAATCACGACCGTGGCCCATTATGATTACATTACCGGTCGTTCACGATCATGGCCCGTTACAATTCTAAGTCGTTCACGATCGTGGCCCGTTATGATTCCCGGTCGTTATATCAATGGACCATGTGTCCTTTTCATGTTTAAATTTTTGCGCTCACCCGTGGTATAAGGTGGACCGGTTACATATCATACTCTCCAATATGAACCACGGCCTAAGATTGATATAACTGCTAGAAAACTGTTAATTTATACTGGAACATGTTTTGCATGCATGTCTTTAGTTTCTTCATTTACTGTCACTTGTATGCTTTGCACTCCTGATAGTATTGATAGGTTATTCTTACTCTACATGCCTATCCTTACGTGATGTTACTTATTCCTACCTATTTATTTTTGGTCATGCTCACTTTCACTGTTCATTGTATTGCATGCTTGTCCTGAGATACTTATTGCCCGTTTCAGTCATGTTCATCATTTGCTACTTATTTCTACTTCCTACTTTATTTTCATGCTTGTACACTATTTTAAATTCTAAATTCTAGAATTATTGTGATTGCTTCGTATACCTGTTCAGCACTTTTAGGTGCTGAACAGGTATACGAAGAGACCGCAATTTGTGAGGAGTCCGAGTTTGCTTCACATGACGTGGATTACTGAGTGAGTTGTGAGCGTTCTTCATGTATTTTGAGAGTTGGTGACTGTATTTGTATTGTATTTGTTTTGTATCCGATTTGTATCTCCCATGTATTAATGAGGTTGGTATGTGTATTTTGGTACATCTTTGCTCGTGCCCTATATGATTTTCACTGGTAAACACACGACCTGTAATAAAATGGAAATTTGTCATGATCAAGAAGTGGGGCGTAACAAGTAGCTGCCTATGCAGGTCTGCGCTAACTATCTCGTGAACAGTAAAGGAAGAATAGGATGTATCGTAAAATATACTCGTATCAATTAACTTTACAGTTTGAATGGAGGGTGCCTCAAGTGTATACTCACTGCGGACGGGCAAGCGAGAACTTCTTCAATCTCTTGCACCCATCCACTGCTTATAACTTGATCCTCCGTTACCAATCAAAATAATCTTTCATATCACAAACTTCCTTCGTTATTACATCCCCTTCAGCTTATGACAAACTTATCATCCTCCTCTTGCTCTTTAAGTGACTTCCGTTTGTCTATTTATAACTTATAAGCAATTCTTTTCTCCCACTATCAGTTACCCTACCTTTAGAAATTCCGAGGACAGAAATTTTTGTAAGGTGTGTAGGATGTGACAACCTAAAAGCGTCAATTATTATTTTAAGTTATCACTATGATTTTTCTATATTTTCTGTATTTTCTTAAATAATTTTTCGTAAACCGTAAAATTCGAACTGTAAATTTATAAAACGTTAAACTACTTTAACTAAATTACTGTAACCCTTAACTTAACCCTAATTATGACTAATTACTCCTAATTACCCTTACCCCATTAACCAGATCAACCAACCCAATAACTCACCGTCCAAGGGTGAATGAGATCCAACATCTCATTATTCCTCTAACTAATTGCTAAACCCCACCATCATTTAAATCCCCACCAAATCCCACCACCCCTAATCAATTTCGCACTTTAATATAATCTCCCACCCCCTTCTTCTGGCAGGAGAACCCAACTCCTCCTTCCAGCCACACCTAAAGCCAAGCTTACCTCTCCTCCCCCTTGCACCGTGATCTCCTCCTCCATCACCCAACAACGCAAGACCCCCACACTCCATCACTCTTTCCACCACCAAGCAACACCTAACCCAAAGACCACCCCAACATCTCCTCTCACCCCCACGACCGACATTCTCAACCCCTCACCGAGAGCAACCCCACGGCCTCCCCTGTACACAACCGCCAACTCGAGACCCACCGCATTCCCCTCCGCAACCCCTGACCTCCCCATGTACTCTCCCCCCAAGCATCCGCAACGCCCAAGAGCACGACCGCTACTGTCGCGGCCCCCTTCATCCAAGCGTGCCCCCGACTCCCTCTGCCATCGCTCTAGCACCCGACCCCTTTGCCACCACCCAGGCACGCCCCCACTCCCCTTGCCCAGTGTTGACCGTCCCCACTGCTGTGCGGTAGCAGCACCCGAGCACCACTTTGCCCAAGCCCGATCCCGCCAGCCACCGGAGCTCCACCGCTGCCCCTGTCTTCTTCCAACAAACCCCCGACTGCTTCAGTATGGTAAATCACCTTAATCCTGTTAAATCACCTTAATCCTGGATTTTGGCTTTAAAATTTGTGTTTATCTTCATGTGCTTGCAAATTATATAATTCCTTGCTTGCGATATGTTCGGAATCAGGGGGTGTTGACGATGATGTTGGCCTCCTTGTTGGGTGTTGCTTGGTTTGTGTCAGGTCATGGGTGTTAGTGTGCTCGGTATTGTGATGTGGCTATCGGTCATGGTGTTGGCTGTGGCTTAGTGTTGGTTTGGCTGTGTTGTGGGTTGTTATGGCTTGGTGTAGGTCGTGGGTGTTGGTGATGGTGTTAGCTTGGTGTTGGTGTTTGGCCAATTAGAGTTGGTTGATGTTGGTTCTTTTGGCTTTGTGGTGACCATTGGGTTGGGTTTAGGTGAAGGATTGATATTGGATTTTGTTGTTTGGTGTTGGTACAAGACTTGGGTGTTTGGCAATGGTGACTAGTGTTGGTGTTTGTTGTTGGTAAGTAGTGTTGGTGAATGGAGTTGGTGATTGGTGTTGGTTACTTGGCTTGGTCTTGGCCGTGGGTGTTGGTTGCTTGGCTTGGTGTTAGCCGTGGGTGTTGTTGTGGTTGTTTAGCTTGTTGTTGGACTCGTAGGTGTTGGCGATTGGGCTTGTTGATGGATTTGTTATGGTGTTGGGCATGTTGTTGTTTGTTGGTGTTAGTTGTTGGTTGTTTGGACTTAATGTTGGACTTGTTGGGTGATGGTGTTTGCTGGATGTTGAACTTGTTGGGTGTTGGTGTGGACTTGCCTTGGTTATTGGGTGTTGGTGTGGACTTTGGTGTTGGGCTTGGTGGTGGCCATTGATGTTGGGTTTTGGTGATGGTCTTGTGTTGGACTTGGGCTTTGCCCTTTGGTGTTGTTTGTTAGTGTTTTGTCGTGGGGTGGGTCTTGGGTGATGGTCTTAGTGTTAGTCTTGATGATGGACGTGGGTGTTGGGTTGGTGTTGGACTTTAATGATGGGTTAGTATTGGACTAGGGGTTGCCTTGGTTGTTAATTTTGGTTCGGGACATTGGTTTTGGCTTGATGTGGACTTCAATAATGGGCTTGGTGGTGGACTTGTGTTGGACGTGGGTTTTGCCCTTTTTCTTGTTGGACCGTGGGCTTTGCCCCATTAGTGAGATCGTGTGTCGCTTTTGGATGTGTTACGGGCTTTTGCCCATTTGTTGGTTGGACATTGGATTCATGTTCCCCATTTTTAAATTGTTATAAAATCACTTGATGCTTGCCATTAATTATACCATTAATTATACCAGGAAATCTTATGATGCTTGCCATTAATTATTGTCAAGACCTTGGCACGTTATGATTACATTTCCGCTCGTCAAGACCATGGCACGTTATGATTACATTTTTGCTCGTCAAAACCGTGGCTCGTCAAGATCGTGGCCCGTCATGATTACATTCCCGGTCGTTCACGACCGTGGCATGTCCCGATTACATTCCCGGTCGTTACGACCATGGCCCGGTAAGATTCACGGTTGTTCACGACCGTGGCCCGTAATAGCAATAGATCATGAGCCCTTTTCCTGTTCTCAGTTTTGAGCTCGCTCGTACTCTGCAATATGAGCCACAGCATAGGATTGGCATAACTGCTAGAAAACTGTTAACTTAAAATGGAACCTGTTTTGCATGCATGTCTTTAGTTTCATCTAATGTCACGTGTATGCTTTGCACTCTTGATAGTATTGGTATGTTATTATTTACTCTGCATGCATGTCTGTACACCCTGTTACTTATTACTTCATATTTATTTTTGGTCAAGCTCACTTCCATTGTTCACGGTATTCCATGATTGACCTTAGCTACTTATTACATGTTTCAGTCATATTCATCATTTGCTACTTATTTCAAGTTCCTACTTTATTTTCATTATTGTCACCAAATTCTAAAATTATTGTGATTTACATCTAAATACTAGCGGCTCTTCGTTTTGTTGCACCGTTAGGTGCTGAACACGGACCATAATTTGAGTCTGAGTTTGCTTCACAAGACGTGGAATTCTAAGGGTTGTGAGCGTTCTTCATTTATTTTGAGAGTTTGTGGCTGTATTTGTGCTGTATTAGATTTGTATTTCTCATGTATTAATGATGTTGGTATGTGTATTTTGATACATCTTTGCTCGTGACCTATATTATTTTCATTGATACACTGCAGGACCTGCAATAAAATGGAAATTTGTCACGACCCAGAAGTGGCGCGTAACAAAAGGCCAAAAAGAGAATTTTGCTTAAATGCTTTTTGAGCACTTAAAACGATTTTTCTCAAGAAATAGTGATCATTCAATTATTATGACCATTATATTTAATGGAAGAATTACCCGTTTCAAAGTATATCTTGCACGTAAAAGGAAAAATGTTCGACCATGTGATCTTGTCTCGAAATAAGTGAAGAATAAGATGTAAGAAACTAAAATTTAAGGAGAAAAAAGAGCGTATGACCACTAGAGTCCATGCTTTAATGGATGATATTAATTTAGTGAGGAAGATGCCCAAGAGAAAAATGAGAGTGATTGGTGGTGAGTCTTCATCGCGTTCGAATACTTTTTCTTTATTCAAGAAAATATGGCTGATAGATAAGTTTACAACTCAAACTCTAGACAAATTGGACGTGGGTCTAAAAAAGACAAAGGAGACCACTATCGATTCAAAGAAAACAAAGACGAAAAAAGAGAATACATCAGATATATTGTGAAGTGATTCTTTGAAGCTGGAATTTCTTTCAATG
>JAULAV010009854.1:0-25107 GCA_030789695.1 Scilla litardierei
CACCAATGAAGTCGACAACCGAAATGACCCATCAAACCAAAAAGACGCTCGGGGCAAGCGCCACTGATAAAAGTACGCCTGCTGAAAAACAGGAGTTGATGAGTCACATCGGGCGCCACCTATCAGGAGCAGTTTCCAAGGGGCACGATTCCAAGCTGGCTCCAGCTCATCGCGTTAAGGGGAGGGGGGAAGGCTAAAGATATACCATTATAAATACCCCCCTGTAGGATCCTGTCAAAACAAGGACGTTAGGATCGATTAATGAAGTAGAGACTTACGCTTGCGTAAGCGGCACCGTAGTCTCAGAACTTCGCCCTCAGATTCGCCACAACGGTCGATACTTCGTCACGGAGGATCGAAGCAGAGTTTCACCGCCTAAATCTCTAACTAGAAGAGAATTTTAATGGAAGGGAGAAGAAGAACATAAGATTCCTTATGCAAACTTATGGCATGGAAAGTGTGGACTGAATGCCTTACCCTTGGGTCCTATTTATAGGCTTTTGGGGTGGTTATTGTAGGAAATAACCAATTATAAGCTTATTAACCTATATTAGCACATTCATTTATCCTCTTCTTCATTCACTTATCAAGTGCCTTTATGCACTTATAAAGTGACTTTTTCCACTTATCGAGTGGCTTTTTCCCCTTATCGAGTGGTCCTTTTCACACGAGAAAAGGTTCCCTTCGTGCACGCTTTCGTGCACGCGACATCTAAGGTCCGTATACCCTCATACATCCCCTCATGGGTGTATTCATGTCGTCCATATCCAACATCTCCCACTCACACTTGAGGGGATTGTAAGGAAACATCTTTTCCTTTATCTCTTCTGTTTGTCATACCGAGAAATAGGCCGTGTGACCGTCATGCGCATAGAGTCCGCTGTTTTGCACTTGTTAGATATACACAACACTCCTCGAGGTGCAAAGTTGAGTAGATCAACGCATGCTTTACCCTAGATTATTTCTTCACATTTCTTATACTTTATATTCAACAATTGATTCCCATCTGGATTACAATTGGCTGGCCAGCTTTGAATCTCTAAAGTCCAAATGTGAATATGAAATTAATCTTCCTCTTCTTGCGATCCTTTTGATCTTGACTTGACTCGCTTTTCTAACATGCCCCGCCGGACTGAATTAACCATAGTCCATAAGCAACATGCTAAGATAGCAATCACCCAGTCAAATCTTAAGGAACCAATTAGAGTCCATAAGGGTAACGAGTTAAGACCCATGTGGTCTTTGGGTCTCACATAATAGTAAACACAATTACTATTCTAACCCAATGGTCAAAATGCATACGTAGTATGAATACGTATTACAACATCACTCCTTTCCCAGGGAGCGTATGTCTTAATGATGTTGTGAGGATGATAACCAGACACCACAATGTCTGACTTTGAGTCCCTTTTACTACTCAAATAATCTTCTGGACTCACATCCCGCATAAGACAGATAAGATTTCAAAAATCCTCTTAGATCTTTTGAAAACATTCATATGATGCAGATCTTTCATACGACCATTTTGTTTAAGTCATGACTCTAAATCGTCCGTCTGACGATTTTGACTTTAAACAGGTCTCATCTTTATTTTACCCGTCTGATAAAATAAAGGCGGTTGCTCATGTGAGAGAGCCAACCTTAATCTGTCTGACATACTAAAATTCAGCTGAGATTTCAAAAATGTACACAAACATTTCTTAAAGAATTCATATGCAATGTTGAAAAGAACTTATTCTTTTATTAAATTTGATCACTTACAGACATGGGAAATTACATTGGTACAACTCAGCTCTTACGCAATCCTTAAGATGATAAGTGTTTGTAAAACACATCTCTGGGGATCGCTTTCGTAAGCGGATCCGCTATCATCTCATGCGTAGATATATACCTTATGTCTACCTTCTTGGTCTTATCATAGTCTTTTGCAAGTCTGCAGTTCCTTTAAGATACTGCATTATCCTCTTAACCGCTTTCCAGTGTTCTTGCCCTGGGTTGGATTGGTAACGACTTACTATTCCAACGGCAAAACAGATGTCCGGTCTTGTACGCATCTTAGCGTATATAAGACTACCAACTGCACTTGAATATGGAACTTTTTCCATAATTTCATTTTCCTTTTGGTTCTTTGGACATGATTTCAGACATAAATTGCCGCACTTGCTGACCGGCGCCCCGCTTGCGGCTCGGCGGCGCGGTGTCGTTTACCGCAAGTTTCACGGTTAGTGTAGGGTGCGGGAATATCGAACTCAGGGAGGCGAGGTTGTGCTTGGGTCAGGTAGGACCTGAATCACCCCGAGGGGCGAGCTAGCCCGAATCGGTGGTTGGTTGTCACAAAAGGGAATAAAAGCGTAAGAACGAAAAGAAAGAAAACCCAGGACTTTGGTTTCCAACCCGACGAGAGACTCTCGCCGATACGGCCTACGGGTATGGATAGCGATCGGGATTAGGGTCTAATGGTGAGACGTTGCCTCTGAAAGTGGTACCGGCGTCCCATGGGCCCGATATTCCAGTCGGTGCCCAGGATGATACACCGGACTTCCCGGATTCGATCAGTGGGCACTCCCGTGTCCATTAACACTGATCGATCCCGGGAGCACTAAGTCCGCAACGATATCTCCCAACGCCTCATCCTGCCGCTCCCGCGTGCTAGGATTTGGCGTTTACGCTAAGGGTGTGAGCTATGGCTAGGGAGTCAACCGCCAAGTTTATTCCCCCTTGGCCCGACGGTCAAAGGCGGTCTTTTTCCCGCCGATGACAATGAAACACCCCGCATAACCGTTAGATTCCTACTCCCTATTGATTTCCTAACCCTATGGACGCATCGGGAAGAGCCCCCGAAGGGGTTTCCACCAAAATCCCATATTTGGGAACTACTCACAAAAATTCATGAAAAAGCAATCTAAATGAAATTTAACCGTTGGAATCATAATCGGACAATTGCAATGCGGAATTAATAGAGTACTAAAGACAATACTAAAATTTTAGAAAGATCTGAAAACTTACAAAAGAGTAACAATTACAGCCGTCACAAGGAAATAAAACAGTAGAAAAACAGCAACTCCCGTTTCTGGAACCCTAGGGGTTCTATATATAAGCCGTCGCATCAACCGATCGGTTGACAAGTCAACCGATCGGTTAATCCGTTACAAATAAATATCAGAAAACGGCGAGTTTTCACCCGATCACATGAACCGATCGGGTGAGTTCTTGAGCGACCGGTTGGATCTTGGAGCAGTCGGGTGAATCGGCCGGTTCGACGTCCGTGTCTTCAGCTCATCTTTCTCAGCTACAGATGAACCGATCGGGTGAGAGTCACCCGATCGGTTGGTGCTTTGCTTCGAGAAAACAGAGAATAGCCCCCGCTGAACCGGTCTGTGAACCGGTCGGGTGACTTCGTTGTGAGCTGCGGCAGAGACCGATTGGTGCACGCGTGCATCACCCGATCGGTTGGAGATGACCAACCGACCGGGTGAGGGGCTGAAAGATGAATACTTCGCCGTTTGACCCCCTGGATCACGCGTGACTTCTCCCGTTGCTCCGGGGACTTGGGATATCATCGTAAAAGGTCCCCTACGTGGTCGAACTCCTGCAATCATGGACAAACAAAGAAAAGTGAAAGAAAACGGGAAAATATACGAAAACGAATAAGAGACGGCGGAAAACACGGAGAAACACAAAAGAAAACATGCGTGAATATATAAAATATAAGCGCACGTCAAAATCCCCCAAGCTGAACTCTTCCTCGTCCTCGAGGAAGACGAGTGAGAGTAGGAGCTCGGAATGGGAAAATAGAGAGGAAGAAAGAAAAAGAAAACTCTAAGCCCTAGATCGCCCATCAGAGCCAACAAAATCAAAAACCACTCACCTAGCAAGCAAAAGCCAAATCACACCACTAAACCTGGGAAAGCGAGTCCAAATAAGTGTCGTGGGTCCACGCAGTGAAGCGCGAGCGAGCGTGGTCGTGTGCTAGCAAATGGTGATGCTTTCTACGATGTGCTACGAGGCTCGATATACACAAATCCAAGATATGACCCAAATATCGAATCGAATTGAATTAAGCGGCGAATATAAGTTCAAGCATGCATGAGAATAGAGAGAATAGAAGCGTATCATGCATCGGGGACTCCACAACTAGGGTTAAGGAAATCACGCCACTATAGCCTAGATACTAGCTAAAAAGTTCCCAAGCCAAGTGTTTTCGATAACGACGGGGGTTGAGATGATGTGGAGAAGAACACTTGGTGCAAATTCTCGCCTTCCCTTTATTCTTGGCAAGTATGAAAATATTCACAGGGGAATTTTTTTGGGTTTTGGGTATTTGCATATTTTTTTGGCTTTTTGGCTATACAATCTTTTTCTTTTCTTTTCTTTTTGGGTTTTTCATTTCTTTTCTCCCATTTTTTTGGATTTTTGGGTTTTTGGCTATACACTTGTGTACTCTCCGAAGTGGAAGAACAGTACACGACGAGGGGATTTGCACCAAGTAAAACAAAAAAGAAGTCGAAATCTAAACACTTGGGCAAAGGAGACTATTCTTGCTAAATAGAGCTTAGGCTAAATGGGTTATCCTAGTCCTTAGTTGTGGAATCCCGACGCATGCGAATTGAAGTATAAGATATAAATAGCATGCATATAGAAGCAGACATTAGAAGCAAATACCGCATATTCAATATCGAAACATGATAATCTAGGGGTCATTCCTGAACAGGTATATAAAGTAAAACCACAAAGCAGAAGCACACCAAATGCTAGTCACGACACACGACTCACAAAAAGCTAAGTGGACCCACGATGCGTGAAATGCAAGAGGACTCGAAATCCTAGGGTTAGTGAGTGTGATTATCGATGCAATGCTAGGTGTGTGTGACTTTGTGGCGATTCATCATAGGATTCATTTCTAGGAGAAAGAGCTAAAGAAAGAAGGAAAAAGAAAAAAGAAAAACACGATGGAAAACGACTCAAATAACGTAGAAAAACAACACAAATGACGCACGAAGTGCGACTCCCCCAAGCTGAAACTTGCATTGCCCTCAATGCAATAAGAGTGAGTACGGGAGGGCAATGAAAATGGGGGGGGGGATACGCACAGACACGAAAAGAAATGAAAACGAGGAAAACACATAGATGAAACCGAAAAAGAAAGAAAGATCAAAATCAAAATCAAACAATACGAAAATAAAAATAAAATAAAATTACACGACACGACACTCAAAAAGTGAAAAACAAACACACACACAAAATGAGAAAAACAAACAAAACACGACAGCACACCAAAGTAGACGTCCCCCAAGCTAGACCAGAAAGAGCTAGCGAAACGATATGATTAATGAAATCCAGATATGTGCAAGGGGGAGTCAAAAACAAAAGGGGTGAATCTAGAAAACAACACGCAAATAGTCCCCTCCCTCCGACAGAGACAAAGCGGGGCCCCGAAAAGACAGATGGGCTCAAAAATGGGGGGGGGCAAAAGCGGGAGAGAAAGATCAAGCAGGGGCACCACCCTCTGGGGGTGGTGACGGGGGCCTGCGCTGGGGACCAGGGGTCGTGGGGGGTGGAATGTGGAGCTCGGAGACGTCGGGTGGGTCTTCGCGGATGTGGCGAACGAAGATTTGAAGGAAGGGGAGGTCACGGTCGACGGATTCCTGGGTTATCCGACCACCCTGACCAGCAAGGAGGACCATGGCCGTGAATCGGTCGGCATGGTCATCGGATTGGAATTGCATCCCATATTCGGGATCGTAACCGGGAGGTGGGGAAGTGGTGCGTGGTGTGGTGGATGGGTTAGAGGTGGTGGGCTGTGTGCGACGGGTACGACGGGTGGGCCTAGGGTTCGAAGAGCTAGCGTCGGTGGGTTTAATACGGCGGGGAGGCATTGTGTAGGTGTTGTTTGTGCACGTAGGTGTGTGAAAGTACAACGAATTCAACACAAACATAAAATACGACCAACAAGCAAACAGAATATTTGGGAAAAGATTAAAATTAAGCAAAGGAGCGAGGTTACCCAAAATGAGATGAAGATAGTTGCTCGTGGATGCCCCGATGCTGCTCGATTGGAGCACGATGTGAAGCCACAGCGATCTCTTCAACAAGTTCCGAAGCGGGGGGGAAAAATGGGGGAAATCTAGGGTTTGTGTGTAGGGAGATGACGGGGGAATGGAGAGAAATGATGGTGGATGGGTAGGGAAATGGTTGGAGAAGAAGATCGAGGCTGATCTTGGGGAAGAAAGCAGGAAGGCGCACGACGGGAGATGAAACGGCAGAGGTTCGGGCGATCGGGCGAGGGAGAAAACGAACGGGTGTCGGGGGTGGTTATATAGGATTTTAAGTCGAACCGATCGGGTGACTTGTCACCCGATCGGTTGACTATTAAGTCGAAAATCTTGCCGAAGAAATGCTACAGGCGAACCGATCGGTTGAATTGTCAACCGATCGGTTGGCCGCTCCACTCAATTTCCCGAGAACTTAGGGCTGCTCACCCGGTCGCGTCAACCGATCGTGCTAGAACTCAACCGATCGGTTGATATTCCCCAAGATTTCCCGAGAGTTCTCCCCAGCTCACCCGGTCTGCCACCCGGTCTCTTCATTACTCAACCGATCGGTTCATACGGGGACAGATCTCGGCATGTATCTGATACGTCCCAACCGATCGGGTGAGTTGTCACCCGATCGGTTGGGGCCTGTTTCCTGCAAAAACCAAGAAATTTGCTTAAGTCCCCGAACGGATGTTCTCGCGGCTGATTTTATTTATAAAAAGTACATAAAATAAAGTAAAAATTAACGCTAAAGAAGTGGGAAAAAGTTTAGAACATGGGTTGCCTCCCATGAAGCGCACTTGTTTAACGTCGTTGGCTCGACGCCCGCAAGAGATGCTCATGGTGGCTGATACGGGTGATGCCCAAACTTCGGCATCTCTTCCTTGTTGGAGCTGAAGGCGCTTGGAGTAGTCAACGGCTGGAAAAATACTTGCTCGACTACCCTCCCTTTGTTCTTGAGATCCGGGGGCTTTTCCTTGGTGTTGGCGCTTCCCGCCATCTTCTTCAGGATCCGGACCTCGTCTTTAGTGAGGTCCGTGAGCTCTTTCCCCGTTCTCCTCGCAGGAGGAGTCTTGGGGAACCCGGGAGGGGTCGTTCTCGCTGCACTTGGTTTTCCAGCAGCTTCTTTGTCTTCGGGGCCTTCTTCATCTTCTAAATCCCCCAAGTCATCGGGGGGGTTTCTCAGGAGAATCTCCCATGAGCTCTCCTCTACAGCTTTTTCTTCTTCTATCTCAAGCAAATTGCACCGGAGGTCATCAGGAGGATCGGGGTGCTTCATGGATAGTCCCAGATCAAACTCAACTTTCTCTCCGCTGACGTTCAAAGATAGTTTTCCGTTCTTCACATCTATTAGAACGCCAGCAGTGGCCATGAAAGGCCGTCCCAGGATAATGGGGGTGTGTGCGTCTTCGGGCATGTCCATGACCACAAAGTCCACAGGCACATGCACCCCTCTCACATTTACCGGTAGGTCATCAACAATTCCCACCGGGTATTTGACCGACCGGTCAGCTAGTTGCAGGGTCATCCCGGTGGGCTCCAAATCACCCATTCCTATTCTCTTGTACATCGACAAGGGCATCAAGCTAACACTCGCTCCTAGATCGACGAGTGCACGATTAACCTTCACAGCCCCGATTGTGCAAGGAATAGAGAAGCTCCACGGGTCCTTGAGTTTCGGCGGGTTTTCCCTCTGAATAAGAGCGCTACATTCCGCCGTCAGCACCACTTTCTCTTTTCTTGACCCTTTGGTCACCAAATCTTTTAAGAATTTTGCATAGGAGGGGATTGTTTCGATTGCCTCCAAGAAGGGGATTTGCAGGCTTAGGTCCTTGACCATGGCGAAGAACTTGCCATATTTCTCATCAATTTTTGCCTGAGCCAACCGTTGTGGAAATGGCACAACGGGTTTATACACTCTCGGGCTCTCTTCCTCCTTCTTCTTCTCTTCTTCGGACACTCCCTCCGGAGTCATGGGATTTGATGACGAAGCACCGGCGTCATTTGATTTTTCAGTTGGTCTCTCAACGACCAATGGTGCTTCCGGGTTGCTAGGGGGCACTCTAGTAGGAATTTGTGTCCCGCTTCTCAGAACGATAGCGGACACATTCGCGTGCTCGTGCACGAGTGCCAATGTCTGGGGTGCTCCCCTCGGGTTCACCTCTGGTTGTGGCGGCAATTGGTTTTGCGACCTTGCAAGGTTCGCCACTTGTAACCCCAGCTGGGTTACTTGGTCCGTGAGGGTCCGCTGACCCATTTCCAGCTTCTGGTTGATCCTCTCCTGGTTGGTAATATATTGAGTCAAGAGTGACTCAACCGGAGAGACGACCCTATGTTGGCCATACTGTTGCTGCTGGAACGGCTGCTGGTTCCTGGGGGCGTAGGATTGTTGCTGAGATGGTTGCTGCTGATATTGTTGCTGTTGAAACTGACTCTGCTGTGGCCTAGCCGGCTGATATGCTTGTTGCTGCGGCTGCTGAGGCGGCGAGGGCTGAAATGGTGGCCGGTAACTGAAATTTGGGTGGTTCCGGTTGTTGGGAGAGTAGGCCGGGTTGGAATTTGTCCTTGGTGGATATGGCGCATTCCCCGTGGGGTTGTAAAATAGTGCGCTCGCCTGATCCAACGGTGGTGAGATGTCACCACCGTCGAATTCCCCAAGGAATTCGGACTCTACCGCAGAAACTTACTGTGCACCGGCCCCACCGGCTCCTACCATCAGTGCGGAGATCTGGGTCGAAAGCAAGTCAAACTTGCTTGAAAGTTTGTCGACGTCCTCGACTCTGTGTATACCCCCAGTTCTTGGTGTGGCTCTCTCGTCACACCACCGCTCATTGTTGGATGCCATATTTTCCAGAATATTCCCGACATCTTCCTCGCTTCTAGACATGAAGGAACCCCCAGCCGCGGCGTCCATAGAAGATTTCAGGTCATCCCTCAACCCATTGTAGAACAGATTGATAATCTGCCACTTCGGAAGCTCATGGTGAGGGCATCTTCTTTGCATCTCTTTATATCTCGTCCAAGCTTCATGCAAGGACTCGTGGCTGGCCTGGGAGAAGGAGGAGATCTCACTCCTTAACTTCATGGTCTTCCCCGGAGGAAAGAACTTTGTCAGAAAAGCATTGGAGAGCTTCTCCCAGGTGTTGAAAGTGTTGGGGTCCTTCCCCCTTAGCCATTGCTTGGCTTTGTCTCGTAAAGAGAAGGGGAACAGCTTCAGACGGATAGCCTCTGTCGTGACACCATTAATCCGGAAGGTGTCACACTTCTCCAAGAAGGAGTCCAGGTGCTCTATTGGGCTCTCCATGGGTGCACCCGCAAACTGATCCTGCTGGATCCATGTCACTAGAGACGGCTTCAGCTCAAAGCTTTGGGCCGCAATAGCTGGAGATCGGATGGTGGAAGTTGACTCGATGGAGGGCATCGAGTACTCCAGCAGAGACTTGTGAGGTGGGGTGTTCTCCTCCATGGATTCGGGATCTTCCCTTCTCCGCTTCTCGGCGGCCAAGCGCCTAAGGGTGGCGTTAATCTCTGGATCGAGGGGGATCAAGTCGTCAAGACTCCTTGAACTCCTGCGCATGAAAAACAACAAACACCCGTGAAGCGACAAGTGGAAAAGAGACAGATAAAATAAGAAATAAAAATAAGAAAAATAAAAAGAAAAAGGAGAATACGAAAATTATCGCGAGGTAGGGATGTGAGCTAGACACGAGGGTTCATGAGATCCTAAAATAACAAGCACGTTGCCTCCCCAGCAACGGCGCCATAAACTTGACCGGCGCCCCGCTTGCGTCGCGGCGGCGCGGTGTCGTTTACCGCAAGTTTCACGGTTAGTGTAGGGTGCGGGAATATCGAACTCAGGGAGGCGAGGTTGTGCTTGGGTCAGGTAGGACCTGAATCACCCTGAGGGGCGAGCTAGCCCGAATCGGTGGTTGGTTGTCACAAAAGGGAATAAAAGCATAAGAACGAAAAGAAAGAAAACCCAGGACTTTGGTTTCCAACCCGACGAGAGACTCTCGCCGATACGGCCTACGGGTATGGATAGCGATCGGGATTAGGGTCTAATGGTGAGACGTTGCCTCTGAAAGTGGTACCGGCGTCCCATGGGACCGATATTCCGGTCGGTGCCCAGGATGATACACCGGACTTCCCGGATTCGATCAGTGGGCACTCCCGTGTCCATTAACACTGATCGATCCCGGGAGCACTAAGTCCGCAACGATATCTCCCAACGCCTCATCCTGCCGCTCCCGCGTGCTAGGATTTGGCGTTTACGCTAAGGGTGTGAGCTATGGCTAGGGAGTCAACCGCCAAGTTTATTCCCCCTTGGCCCGACGGTCAAAGGCGGTCTTTTTCCCGCCGATGACAATGAAACACCCCGCGTAACCGTTAGATTCCTACTCCCTATTGATTTTCTAACCCTATGGACGCATCGGGAAGAGCCCCGAAGGGGTTTCCACCAAAATCTCAGATTTGGGAACTACTCACAAAAATTCATGAAAAAGCAATCTAAATGAAATTTAACCGTTGGAATCATAATCGGACAATTGCAATGCGGAAGTAATAGAGTACTAAAGACAATACTAAAATTTTAGAAAGATCTGAAAACTTACAAATGAGTAACAATTACAGCCGTCACAAGGAAATAAAACAGTAGAAAAACAGCAACTCCCGTTTCTGGAACCCTAGGGGTTCTATATATAGGCCGTCGCATCAACCGATCGGTTGACAAGTCAACCGATCGGTTGATCCGTTACAAATAAATATCAGAAAACGGCGAGTTTTCACCACATGAACCGATCGGGTGAGTTCTTGAGCGACCGGTTGGATCTTGGAGCGGTCGGGTGAATCGGCCGGTTCGACGTCCGTGTCTTCAGCTCATCTTTCTCAGCTACAGATGAACCGATCGGGTGAGAGTCACCCGATCGGTTGGCGCTTTGCTTCGAGAAAACAGAGAATAGCCCCTGCTGAACCGGTCTGTGAACCGGTCGGGTGACTTCGTTGTGAGCTGCGGCAGAGACCGATTGGTGCACGCGTGCATCACCCGATCGGTTGGAGATGACCAACCGATCGGGTGAGGGGCTGAAAGATGAATACTTCGCCGTTTGACCCCCTGGATCACGCGTGACTTCTCACGTTGCTCCGGGGACTTGGGATATCATCGTAAAAGGTCCCCTACGTGGTCGAACTCCTGCAATCATGGACAAACAAAGAAAAGTGAAAGAAAACGGGAAAATATACGAAAACGAATAAGAGACGGCGGAAAACACGGAGAAACACAAAAGAAAACATGCGTGAATATATAAAATATAAGCGCACGTCACTTGCTTATAGGAGTATCAATGGACTTGCAGTCCTGCATATTAAAACGTTCTAAAACCTTCTTTATATAAGTCTCCTGTGAAAGAGAAAGAAGTTTCTTTGAACGATTCCTTGAAATCTTAACTCCAAGGATATATGCGGCTTCTCCCATGTCTTTCATCTCAAATACTGATGAAAGCCAAGCCTTGATATCCATCACAAAGCCCTTGTCATTTCCGGCTATTAAAATGTCATCTACATATAGAGACATAATAACGTACTTGCTCTTAATCCTCTTGATATATACGCAGTTATCTTCATCAAGCATGGAAAAACCATTTGATAAGACAACTTCTTGAAATCGTATATACCATTGCCTCGAGGATTGTTTAAGACCATATATGGACTTACGAAGTTTACAAACCTTATGTTCGTTTCCTTCTTTTACAAACCCTGTTGGTTGTTCCAGATAGATCTCCTCGTCCAATTCTCCATTGAGAAAGGCAGTCTTTACATCCATCTGATGTAATTCGAGGTCTAAGCAAGCTACCATTGCCAGAATCAGACGAATCGAGGTAAAACGCACAACAGGTGAGAAGGTCTCTTCGTAGTCTATCCCTTCCTGTTGCGTAAAACCTTTCGCGACAAGGCGAGCTTTATATCTGTCTATAGAGCCATCATCCTTATGCTTGATCTTGAGAACCCATTTGTTCCCAATTGCTCTACGTCCTCTGGGTAAGTCAACTAAGTCCCAGACTTGGTTAAATTTCATGGATTCCAATTCCTCCTTCATCGCTTCCATCCATTTGTCTTTTGCAGGGCATGATCCGACCTATTTAAAAGTAGCAGGCTCGTCATCATGTTGTAGTAAAGTCATAAAGGTTTGCGGAAATTCATCCTCAAATCTTAGAGGAGCCAACCTTGTACGACTACTACGTCGTATTTGAGATTCTTCAAGTCCTTGTTGACTTGAATTTAGATCAATTCTAATATCACTCCCACTTGGAATGTTGTTAGAAATGCTCCCACTTGGATCATTATTCCCATATGGAATAGGATTAGCGTCATTCGTATCATCCATTGGTGAAGTTTGAAACGTATTTTCGTCTTCACCAAGAATTCTCCCACTCGAATGAGGTAATCCATCTTGATCATAAATCTCAAATAGAGATAAGTCCTGACTTATCTCACCCTGTCTTGGAAACTCGTTTTCCAAGAAAGTGACATCCCTCGACTCAAATTCAATTAGACCACCATTGTCTTCCTGACTAACGAAAACATAACCTTTGGAGTTTTCTGCGTATCGTATAAAGATACATTTCCTTCCCTTTGGCCCAAGTTTGCCATACTTATGGGAGGAAATATGTGCGTAGGATGCACATTCCCAAGGTTTTAAAATGTTTAAGTCAGGAGACCTTTGGTTCCACAACTCATAAGGAGTGGAGCTAACTGATTTCGAGGGTACGCGGTTCAAAATGAAAGTGGCCGTTAATAATGCATCACCCCAAAAGGTAATTGGCAAGTTAGCTTGCGCCATCATTGAACGGACCATTTCCATTAAAGTCCTATTCCTCCTTTCTGCAACACCATTTTGTTGAGGAGTATAAGGCATAGTTACCTGATGTACTATGCCCTTTTCATCACAAAGTTCCTTAAAACTTGTTGATTGATATTCACCGCCCCTATCGGTTCGCAAGACCTTAATCTTGCGATCTAATTGATTCTCCACTAAACTCATATAGTTTTTAAAGCAGGTTAATGCTTCACTTTTGTGGGATATCAAATAGATATGTCCGAATCGGGTGAAATCATCAATAAAAGTGATGAAATAGGACTTCCCGTGTCTTGTCTTGACATTCATCGGACCACATATGTCCGAATGGATGAGCTGTAATGGAACCTCGGCCCTTGTGCCGGTTCCAAATGGCTTGCGACAAGATTTCCCCACAAGGCAATGTTCGCAGGTCGACATTTCAACCTTTGAAACATTAGATAGAAGGCCACGTTTAGCAAGTCTATCCATTCGTGTTGGTCCAATATGACCAAGCCTTGTGCGCCAACAAATTATATCAGACTCATAAGTCGAAGAATTTGCAACAAGGAAATTTTCATTACAATCAGAGGAATCATATATTGTATTTAATACAATAAATCCTTTAAATACATACCCAGTACCAATTAAGGATTTATTACAACACAAGTCCACTTTACAATCATGAAAAAACCAGCTATAACCAAGACCCATTAACATGACCACAGATATTATATTCCTTCGAATATCTGAAGCAAAGAGAACATCATGAAGTAGAAGAGTGCGGCCGTTGTCCAAGACTAGCTTGCAAGTCCCAACGCCTTTCACTTCAACACGTGTGTTGTTTCCTACATAGATCCACTTCGTTCCTTGGGGTATCCGGTGATACTCCACGAAGGACTGTCTGTCCCTTGCTATGTGGTCGGTGGCACCTGAATCAATTATCCAAAATGGATTAGATTCCACAAGAAATAGTGAACTAGAAACACATATGTAACTAGTATTACAAGTTACCTCGTCACCTCCACTCGTACACGAACGAGCATAGTGACCGAGCTTGTTGCACTTGAAGCACTTGACCTTCTTCAAGTCTTTCTTCTTGTGCCATTTCTTGTGTCCACCCTTATGTTTGGGTTTCTTGGTAGACTCAGGTTGCTTATTACGTTCATTAGAAGACTTCGAACAATCTTTACGTTTCTTTCCCCCGTGTGAGAAACTAGCAACCATGTGCACTTCTACACTTGGCTAGGCAGCCGCAAGCCGCTCTTCCTCTAATTCGAGGTGCTTAGAAACATCGCTGAAAGTCTTGATGCTCTCATTATGAGTGAGATGCATCTTCATTTGGTCCCACCCATTTGGTAGGGAACGTATGACTGCTTGGATTTGTTGCTCATCAGTGAGCACATTACCTGCATCCTTTAACTCTGAGATTAGATTCGCCATATGTCGCAGATGTTTCCCCATGGAATGATCTGGACGTTTCTTGTATGAATCAAATCTTATAGTTAAAGAACGAAGTTTGGACACCGATGTGCCACCAAACTTCTCCTCAAGTTTGGACCATATGTCCATGGCTAAGTCATGATCTCGGAAGATGCGCATTATGTCATCAGCCATACTGCTTAATAACGTAATGCGTGCTATCGTGTTCTTCCGAGACCAAGCATCAAAAGCTTCCTTGTCTCGTCTGTGTTGGGCCGTAGTGCCCAACTCAGGTTCAATCATTATTACGTTCTTTAGAGTTTCGAGCACTTCTTGTTCCTCTAAAACGTATTGTATCTTGATGGACCAAAGTTTGTAATTATCGTCGTTGAGTTTTTCACCTCTGTTTAACTCAGCGACGATATTCTTTGAAGCGGAAGACATTTTACTTTTAAAATGCTGTAAAAGACACAAAACCGAAGGTTTGATCAAAAACATTGCATTAAAAATTCTTTAAAATATAATTCCCACTTGAAATGATAATAGAATATCCCATTTGGATAGTTCTAATTTCAACTCCCACTTGGAATGATATTTATAATTTGATAAGTTACTTTCAAAAAATATTGAAGATGTTACTCTAGAATCGGAAAGGTCACTACGTTTCCAATCACCATCTAGAGTAACTTTCAACATTTTCACATCACTTTATCAAATAATAGTACTCTTATAGTACTTTGCAGCGGAAAAGTGTTTTTGAAAACGTATTTTTCAAAAATATTTTGCAAACGTATTTCGCAGTATTTTGAAAATGTATTTTTCAAATGCATTTTGCAAACGTATTTTGCAAGGCCTATACCCCATTATATGGTGTCATAGCCAAAATATTTCGACAATTCCCCGGCCATTGCCGGGGTCGTACCGTGCCAAGGCCGAATTCATCTTCCTTCCGAAGTAAGAGTTGCCATCGCAACTTGGCCAAAGCCAGATCCCCCTTGGGAAAAATGCGATATTCCAACTTAGTACCCTTATGATACTAGTGAAATGTACGGTAATCCCTTGCCATTTGCCGGGATAAGTCGTACTTGTACCAAGGTCGGATCCCCCTTTGGAGATTTTTCTGCAAGCCATCGTCGACGGCTCCCGTATGGATCCAGGCGCTTCCTCCCGTATAGGAGAATTTTACCGCAGACGACTGTCGTTGGCCCCGTATGGGCAAGTCGGTAGGTGACCGGGGCCGAAATCATTGGCAAGGCCGCTGGCTGAATTGGTCGACCAAAAATCCCGGATTGGTCGACCAATGCCGACCCAGGATCCGGCACCCCCGGCGGCCAGGGCCTCTGCCCTGGCCGAGGCTGGCCATAGGCCGGCCAAGGGCCTCTGCCCTGGCCGGCCAGGGGCCCTGGCCCCTCGGCAAGGGCCTCTGCCCTGGTCGGCCAGGGGCCCTGGCCCCTCGGCCAGGGCCTCTGCCCTGGCCGGCCAGGGGCCCTGGCCCCTCGGCCAGGGCCTCTGCCCTGGCTGAGGCCGGCCAGGGCCGGCCAGCTCTGCCCTGGCCTCTGCCAAGGCCAGCAAGGCCCTGGCAGAGGCCAGGGCGCCGACCCTGGCCTTTGCCAGGGCCGGCAGGGCCCTGGCCCCTGGCCAGGGCCGGCCAGGCCCTGGCCTGAGGCCAGGGCGCCGGCCCTGGCCTGGCCGCGGCCAGGGCTCTCTGGCCCTGGTTGAGGCCGGCCAGGGCCCCCTGGCCCTGGCCTGGCCGCAGCCAGGGCCCCCTGGCCCTGGCCGTGGCCGGCCAGTGCCGGCCTGGCCGTGGCCGGCCATGGCATGGCCGTGGCCGGCCATGGCATGGCCATGGCCGGCCTTGGCCTTTTGGTCTTGGCTGGCCATGGCCCATATGGCCATGGACGGCCACCCCTTTGCTTGGGGTTGCCGCACACCCCGTCGGAGGGGTGGCCGTGGTGGTTATTGGCCGTAGCCAACCCCCTCCGCATGGGAAGGTGGGTGCATTGCCTTCATAGCCCATTTGGCCATGGTGATTAAGCACCAAAAAGTCATCTTCCCCGATGGTAATAACTACCATCTTCTTCCTCGATGAAGCACCCGTTCGTCGATGAAGCACCCGTTCGTCGAGAAAGTAGTTATTCTCTAATGGCCGTGTGCCAAAAATGAAAAATAACATACTTTAAAGTTCGTAAACTACACGCTCCACATGAAGAGAGTTCACATTCCCTATGAATGGAGACTCGGCATCCATGAAGAGTGCGAGCTTGACGATATGAACGGTCGATTCCTCCCGTCACGGAGAGTTCCTGCCATATCCGTAATGACAGAAGACCCTAACGTGAAAAGAACAACCGCTGCGTTCTCTCCGTCACGAAGCGTTCCTACCATATCCATAATGGTAGGTTACCCATTCGTGAAAAAGACAACGCCTCGTTCATCGGTTCGACGGGACGGCGGTTTGACCGGGGCGAACCCGTATGGCTCTGATACCAATGTAGGATCCTGTCAAAACAAGGACGTTAGGATCGATTAATGAAGTAGAGACTTACGCTTGCGTAAGCGGCACCGTAGTCTCAGAACTTCGCCCTCGGATTCTACACAACGGTCGATACTTCGTCACGGAGGATCGAAGCAGAGTTTCACCGCCTAAATCTCTAACTAGAAGAGAATTTTAATGGAAGGGAGAAGAAGAACATAAGATGCCTTATGCAAACTTATGGCATGGAAAGTGTGGAATGAATGCCTTACCCTTGGGTCCTATTTATAGGCTTTAGGGGTGGTTATTGTAGGAAATAACCAATTATAAGCTTATTAGCCTATATTAGCACATTCATTTATCCTCTTCTTCATTCACTTATCAAGTGCCTTTATGCACTTATAAAGTGACTTTTTCCACTTATCGAGTGGCTTTTTCCACTTATCGAGTGGTCCTTTTCACACGAGAAAAGGTTCCCTTCGTGCACGCTTTCGTGCACGCGACATCTGAGGTCCGTATACCCTCATACATCCCCTCATGGGTGTATTCATATCGTCCATATCCAACACCCCCCCCCCCCCCCCTTCAGCCCCTTCAAAGGAGGGGGACGAAAGAGATAATTTAAGGGAAGGCCAATCCCTCAGCCCCACTCTCCCCCAAGAAGGTGCGGAAAATGCGAGGGACCCCAACTGCTCTGGTGGGAAGTCTCCCCTGACACGATGACCCCCGATAGGATACTCCTCTTACACGAGGGGCGCCCTGCCCGCAGCTCCCCGCCTTCCCTTAGACAACTTAAGGCATGGAGACGTGAGCTCCAATGGCATACCGTGCCCCTCCACGGACGCCCCGCGGGCGCAGGCGCGGCTGGCCAACAACCCGATGGATGGGGTAGACCTGCCAAATCACCCCATCAGGCACTCCAACGCCCCGCCTTCCACCCCTCGACTTCTCCTGGACCACATATGCCAGGGAGAGGTACGGATCAGTGGTAGACCACCCCTTCCCACACCCATCCTACGGCTACTCCAGCCGACAGGAGGGACAAAGCCCCGCGGGATAGAGCAACCACCAAGGACTCCATCTCCCCCCAATTCTGGAACGAAGGATATAGCAGCCGCAACCGCCCCCGACGTCGACACCTCGCTCCCCACCTCTCCCGGGCGTGGACCCTCTGAAGTGACCCAGCACCCCTTCAGGGGCACGACGACGGAGAGGGACATGCCAAATGAAGCGAGGGCGTCCACCTAACTAAAACGGCTCGACAGTTCGCCTACGGGCCGACCTACACACCATATCATGTGCATGTCCTGTTTATTACATTTTGATAAAAACTAATGAAAAGACTACTCCCAGTAGACCCTTAACAATAACTTAGGCGCACTCATACACGGGAATAACCCCCAAAAAGAGGGTGGACGAGCTCTATGCCACGCGCCCCACCGCCCCCCGGAGCGGGCGGGGGAAAAAAGACAGTCTAACCGGCTGAAAACATTCTCAGGTGCACTACCCTAAATAAAGGGAATAAACGCAGCTCGACCTACGCCGGGCTAGAGATAGCAATACAAAAGCACAACCAAGAAAGGGAATCTCCACACACTCAGAGTCTGAGGATTGCAAAAGTACGGGTATCAACCCCACAAAAATTTACTTTCTTTCTTTCTTTCTTAACACCTATACAAAACTACTCTGTTACATTCCCCGCACCGATGGCGCATTCGCCAGTCGCGACATCCTTCCCGTCCCCTTCGGGGGGATCCCCCCCCCACCCCGCCGATCTCCGCCTCGACGTCCCCGCCTCCCTCGTCGATCTCCCGCTCGCCGTCCCCCTCCTCCTCGTCGCCACAAGCTGCGAGTTCGTCGAGATCGAGCTCAATTGGCGGGGACAGGCCCGCCACCCTCTCTTTTATCCTGGCCAAGCAGGCCCGTCACCCTCTCCTTTATCTGGGCCAAGCAGGCCTCCCACCCCTCCGCCCGGCCTGTCTCCATGCCCCGGGACATCGCATCTGCGAGGGCGGGGATGACGGTCGTGTCCTGCTACGAGCGAAATTCCTCGACCTTCCGAGCCAACTCCTCCTCGACGGCCTTCGCACGATCCGCCAGACCCACTGCACGCGCTTCCTCCCTCCCAAGGGCCTCCTCCAGCTCCTTCGACCTATCTCTAGCCACGATCGCCTGCACCTCACGATCGGCTAGGACCGCCTTCAGGCGCTCTACCTCCGCCTCATACTGGTCGCACCGCTCCCTCTCCTTCGTCATCCCCTCACCAGTACTCTTACAAAAGGTGGCAAACTCGGCCGCCACTCTAGCTATGGCACCCTCGGCCTTATGTATGGCCGGCATGTGCCTCATCACTCCAAGCATCAAATTGATGGCCTGCAGAGAGAACCTATTTAGGGTGTTCAATAAAACCCACTGGCAAACATCACCGGGCTTACAAAACCTACCTGGACGCCGTGCAACACCGCGGTTCCACACAGCCCCTCGGGCTCCACCGCCTCCAGCGCCACCCTATCGCGGGGCAAGAAAATATTCTCCGCCAACCTCGCCGCCACGCCACCATCCTCGAACACGGACTCATCATCCCTCACCTTGAACGGCGCCCGATGAAGAGCTTCGTCAGGATAACCCTCGACTTCGGTCCTCTTAGCCTTGAAACAGACCAGCGAGGCCTCACAGCTGGGTTTGGCGGCCCTCTCCAGACCGAACAACGGACAGCCATAGGGCCAACTGTCCCAACCGGCTGACTCGGCCGGGCCGCCCGACATCTCAGTCCTCCCCTGCTGATCGGTAACGTCTACCCCTTCCACTTTAGCGGGTACCCGGGGGCTAGATGACCATGTCATGGGGGCCTCCACCCCTCCCCCAGTCGACCCTTCATCCCCGCCCTCCAGGTCGATGAAGGGGGTTGCGATCCCCTCCCCGGACCCGCCCCCCTGCTGACCGGTTTTCCCCCGCCTCAGAGCAACAGGGACAGACGAGCTCGCAGGCAGCTTCCTCCTCTTCGTGGATTCCTGCACCCTCGTCGAACTCCCCACCGCACCTTCCTCTCGCAACCTCTTGGGGACCGTCCTCTTCGACGTTCGCCCCGCCTACTCCGCAGCTCGTTTCATCATCTCCTCAAGGGACAAACTCATTGTGCGACCTGTCAAAGAAAGAAAGTTCAGGGTAAGCACTTCAGAAGCACTAATACCAAAATCTATTGTACCTTCGGGCCAGATGTTCAACACTATCATCTCAGCCCGGGCGAGCATCTGGTAATCTTGGCCCTCCACCGGTATCGCCATTAGAAGCTGTGCCACCTTTTTCTCCTCGTCCCCCAATTCAACCCCCTCCTTCGCCTCGGGATTCAGATCCGCCCAATCAGATCTCATCAGCACATCCTCCGGCACGCTCACAAACACATACTGCTTGCGCCACCCCTTAATCTTCTCGGGCAACCCCCTAATGAGCGGATGGCTCCTCTTCGCGGAGAGATAATAGCAGGACCCCAACCTCTTCACCGTGAAGAAATAGCGAAATAAAGACAGCGAGGGGTGAACCTGGTTGCTCACGCACAGCACAAGGAAACCCACAACAACACTAATGGCATTGGGCATCAGGCAATACAAGGGCAGCCACGGAAATTCAACACATCTAACACGAACGGATGAGGGGGGAAGCGCAACCCTTGCTCGAATAAGGACACATACACTCCCACCTCACTGTCGCCCGCGAAACATACCCTCTCTTGCGCGTCCGGTTCGCGAACAGAATACGGTGGCCTGACATACATCTCAAAGATCTCTGCGATGGACCTCTTCAGCACCGACTTCACGCCCGCAATCTCGAGGGGCACCTCCCCAGTTTCCGTGGTGGTTCTCCCTTCCCCAACCGCCCTCGACCCCTGACCACGAAACGAAGACGTCGAGGAAGACATCTATAAAACAGACCTCTTACCTAAAGGGCTCCGACGACTCGGACGGCTTAGCTACGTCGGCGACCGCTTCCACGAGGACGACTCTGGCAAGGACAATGAAATCTCCGACAAACTCAAGCTGCTTGCAAAACCTTCGCCCAACAATCAGCTTTGCTTCGCTCCCCTCCCTGAGATCTTTTTACGCGACTACATAAAGCATCGTGACCGTCGACCTCGCGACACGTGTCATCAATACGTTCTCTCTCCTGCGTCGATCCACGTGGTCTGACACTTCGCGTAATGGCAGCCGTCACTTCTGCCACGCATCAACCTTGAAGTGGTCGGGTCGCTTCGATTCCCGCCCGTCGTCGAATCGCCAGGATGACATCTAGTCATGTGACTGCCAACAGGCCCCTTCGATTCCCGCCCAAATCCCGGTGAAATGATTACCCCCATTCGAAACTACGCCACCCTTAGCCTCTTCTTTCTATGCACCGCTCGTACCAAGGATGAGTCCGGCCTCCGTAGGGGCGGCCGAAACAATAATGCGCCGCTCGTACCAAGGATGAGTCCGGCCTCCATCGGGGCGGCCGAAACAAGAATGCGCCGCTCGTACCAAGGAAGAGTCTGACCTCCGTCGGGGCGGCCGAAACAGGAATGCGCCGCTTAATCAATTTCGGATTTCGGTTTCAACGCTTCGTAAATGATCGTACGGACTGTTCCGCCTCGCCCCGCCTCTGCGATCCATCAGGAATCACACTTAGTTTCCCAACAAACCCCTGGAAAACGCGGTATATCTCAACTTCCCTCTCCCGACGACCCGAATATCCTCGGCAGAGCGAAGTTGGGGGCAGTTACGTCCCTCACAAAACTAATGGTCTACTGGCACAACAAGGAAGAAGACAGTCCGACACAAGACCAATACTATGCATTTATCCAAATAACAAAGCTATAAATTGAACCTTCCGCACACTACAACAAGACATTGGTTATAACCCTCACACAAGAAGGTACAGGATTCCCCAAACCCACTTTCTCAGTGACGCCGCCTCTCAGCCGACCGAGCCCTCACATCTCTCGCCACCTGACGAACTCCCACATCCCTTGCCTCTTGCAACATCGGCACAACATGCTCGTCATGGTAGCGGCAAATAGCTGCCTCGATCACTTCACCTTCAACTTCCCGCTTTTCCTCCAGCCGCCGCATCACGATACCCTTCTCCCTCTTCTCCGCCTCAAGGGCCTCCTTTAGGCCGGCTATTTGCCGCCTCTGTAACACGATCACCGTCTCCTTGCTAGCCAACTCTGCGGCGTGCGACGACCAGATGTCATCCCTCTCCCGCGTCACCTCTAGGAGTTGGCGCTCAACCGTTGCTTTTGATGAATCAAAGTATGCGGCCCGTCCCTTTTCTACCTCACAGGCCATCCTAACCTTCTCCAGCTCCGCTTCCGTGTCCCTCAGCTTCACCTTGACCTCGCCGAGGTTCGCCCTCGCTACCTCAAGAGAAGCTCTGGTGGCGGCCACAGGAGTGCGACCCCGCAGGGCTACCAGGTTCGTAACCATCTACAAAAGACCCGAATTAACGGGGCACGAATAAAGAAAGCCTAAGGACGAGACGAGGGAACCGGCTTACCTGCACGACGTGCCATACAGCAGAGCCACACAACCGTTCCGCCCCCACGCGAGTCAAGGATTCACGATCTCGCGGTAACATGCAATACTCGGCGAGGCGCGCTGCCACCCCTGCGTCCTCGAAAACCGACTCATCACAGCCCACTCGAAAAGGGAACTTATGAAGACGGTCATCTGGATACTTCTCGACTTCCTCTCGAGTCCTCTTGAAATGAATGAGGGCACCCTCACAACTCGGGCTAATCGACCTCCCCATATCCCACGAAGGGATCCCACATGGCCACTTCTGAACCAAACACGCCTTACGAGGCTCGACCACCTCCGATACCCCCGGCGGGACGGAGGGACCTGCCTCCCGCACGGACGAGCCAGCAGGAAGATCATCGCCGGGCCCATCGGCAGGGATACCTGATTCGGCCGCCCTCCGTCCTGGATGCTCTCTCTCTCTCCACAGGAGACCCCGCCTCCCCGTTCCCGGGATCCTACTTCACGCGCCACCCCCTTGCCTTTCTCGCAAGGATCAGTGTCATCTGCGATGGGGACTCCGGCCGATCCCGACACCTCCTCCGGCCCTCGCATCACGTCTCCACCTACGGAGGAAAAAGAGATCAAGGTAAGCCTAGCTAAAGGTTTACCAAATGTCAAAGATACCTAGGGACCAAAAGTCCTGGGCGAGCCAACTGCTCCGCGTCAAACTTGCTAGCTGACGGTATGCATCGGGCAGTTCCATCAGAATCTGAGCTTTTGCTAGATCTTCCCCAGTCAGCTCCACCCTTTCATTCACTAGAGGGTTCCGCGCCCCCCAGTTCGACATCAACACCACGTCGCTTGGCATCATCACGAAGGCGAACTCCCTCATCCATTCGCCGACATCGTCGGGCACCCCGCGGATAAGTTCTCGTCCTCTCCTAGCACAAACACAATGATACATTCCCCTCTTCCGGACTACGAAGAAATGCTGGAACAGCGCCAGTGAGGGATTCAAGGAGCAGGCAAGACACAAGACGACAAACCCCACCAACAAGCCCCAGGAACGGGGCACCAAGGCAAATATCGGCAACTCCAGGAAGTTCAATAGATAAAGCAAATACGGGTGGATCGGGAAACGGAGCCCCAACTCGAATGACCGGACATGAACCCCGACCTCAATATCTCCAGGCGAGCACACTGTTTCCTCTGACCCGGGGACCCGTACCTCATAGGGCAGTCGCACGAACCGCACGCGTATCTCCCTGATGTTAATCCTGTCCGACCTACATTGGAGGGATCCAATCACTCTCGGAACAACGGTGCGCCATGACCCCCTCTCCCTAGACCGCCGCACCCCCCGCGACAACACCCCCTCTTCCACCAGCTCCTCCTCCCCCACTCGGCTACCACCTCCGACCTCAAAACGAGAAGCCATCGGTCGGAAAGTAAAGAAATTATTATTATTATTACCTAGCTGGTCTGTCAAATCGGGATGACTTTCGGAAGAATATGACCGGTGACGGAAGTCGTAACCAAGACAGCAAGCGATAGACGGAAGTATTGAACACCGGAGAAGAATCGAAGATGGAAGAAAACTCCCGCCGACCGCCTTCCAACCCTTTTTTATTTATAAAGTGGGCCACCTGGTCATCACGACCGTCGGTCCACCGCCACGCGGTGCCCATCGGGATGTCCTTAACGCCTCGACTGGTGTGAGAGTCACCTCATCCAAGCGTCGCAAACCCAATCGTGGAGACGCTTCGTTTTTCTACCTTCCTTTCGAATCGTAATAATGACCAGTAGGGCGGGAGTTCCGAAGCAAATGCCACCGCCCCCGGGCGTGGGCCAGGATCCTTGCCGACGGCTCGGAACGTCGGAGATGGTTCGCCCTCCGAGCCGAGCCGGGCTTCTGCCTCAGGCCCGAAGGCCGGGGGCAATTGTTATGACCTAAAGATCGTGAGAGTCTGACTCCCACCCAGATCCGCTGACATACCTCATTGACTCACCCCTTTGCGAAAGGGCCGCCGTCCTGGAGGTCCGAGGCTACATGGGAATGGGCGCACCTCGCAGCACTCCCCCCTCCCGGCCGAGGCGTACAACCGCAGTCGCTCGGCCCGCCAGGGGCAGTGCGCCTGGGGAGCACCCAGACAGTGCCACCGGGAATGCTGACAGAGGCACGTGCATATCCATCCCTGCCAGCGATCCACGACCTGCGACCGAAAAGGTGCGCGGTCGGGCCGGACAACCCCCGAACAGGTCGACCCGGCGGGACCCCATGAACCCTGCCGTCGGGGATAGCATCGTCGGACCTTCAATTCCTCATGCACGACAAACAACCTAGTGTAAGGACATGACTGACACTAGCGCCGCCCGACCATCTGACAAAGCACCCCCTGGCCGCTGATCCCCCTGACACTTAATGCTTTCGGCCCTGACACACTGACAAAAGTGCCCCTGGCCGTTGCGCCATCTGACAAAAGCGAGACAGATACTCCTGCTCCTGACATCCTCGTCCAAAGCTTCCGCTGACAGCCGGACCAGCTCAGCACATCGAGTCAGCATGCCAGGTCAGCCCCACCTAATCATCTCCCCACAGGTATAAATACCCCCTCACTTCTTACGGTGAAGGGGTTGGCAAATTCTCTCTCAATCCATTATTCACACACGAGAGCAAAGGTCGTCCATATCTTTGTTCTCCCACATATAGCTCGTCACGTACGGTCAACACACCCTCAATCCGACCTGCGTGCCTAGCCCCCACTTTAAGTCCAGTTACTGACTTAGGCATCGGAGGGGCTAAGGGTTGGACCCCAACCCTGCCCTTCTGACGAGTTGCTCGTGGTGCAGGGA
>JAULAV010009855.1:0-153764 GCA_030789695.1 Scilla litardierei
GGCTTTTCAGCAGGCCATGCAGCCGAGGAGGCAGGCTTACCTGATGACGTCAGTGGAGAGCGAGGCTGTGGATGAGGTTATCGCAGGTAACTCTCAAACTAGTTGTTTTCCTTCCTTAGATGTTTGATTGCTAGCTTATGTTTGTTTGATTGCATATGATTTTTGTTAGAATAGGGTTTGATTGTTAGATTGTTTGATAGGTGTGATTTTTGTTTGCACATTTCCTGCACGAGTCCTCTTTGACTCAGGTGCATCGATGTGCATTATTTCTCGGAGCTTCATGGAGAAGCATTCCTTGACGACTTCCCCTCTTCCCAAGAGTTGGAACATTGTTACGGGAAATGGCGTGATCTCGGTGCATCGTGGGTGCAATTCTTGCCATTTGGTGGTCTGTGGACATGAGCTTTACGTTGACTTTATTGTCCACGACATCATCAACTATGATGCAGTGCTTGGAATGGATTGTCTTGCGAGCTTCTATGCTACGATCGATTGTCGGAGGAAGAAGGTGGTGTTCGAGATCCCCGGACATCCAGTGTTCGAGTTCAGTCGTGGTAGCAGTTCGCTTGGTCCTGTCAGGTTTCGGGCCAAGCCGGTGGAGATTGTTGCTATGCAGATGGAGCAGGATAGACCAGCTGTGGTACGTGAATTCGACGACGTATTCCCCGAGGAGATGTCTAGACTGCCGCTCGATCGCGCTCTCGAGTTTTCGATCGATCTTGTGCCGGGAGCGCAGCCTATTTCGAAGGCGCTGTATCGGATGGCTCCAGTAGAGTTGGAGGAGTTGCGTAGACAACTGGATGAGCTTCTACAGCAGGGTTACATCAATCCTAGTGTGTCTCCGTGGGGAGCACCGGTGTTGCTGGTAAAGAAGAAGGATGGTTCGCGTCGCATGTGTGTGGATTACCGGGAGCTGAATGCTGTGACTATCAAGAATAAATATCCCTTGCCTCTGATAGATGACATCTTTGATCAGCTCGGAGGATCGAGGGTGTTCTCTAAGTTGGATTTGAGGAGTGGCTACCATCAGCTTAAGGTGAAGAAGGACGACATCCCGAAGACAGCTTCCAGGACGAAGTATGGTCACTACGAGTTCGTGGTTATGCCATTTGGTGTAACCAATGCGCCCGCAGTTTTTATGAACCTGATGAATTTGATCTTCTACGACTTTCTAGACAAGTTTGTCGTTATCTTTATTGACGACATCCTGATCTATTGAAAGTCGGAGGAAGAGCATGCCTCGCACTTGAGGACAGTGTTGGAGATCTTGAGGAAGCATCGCTTGTATGCTAAGTATTCCAAGTGCGAGTTTTGGCTGGATAGAGTTGCCTTTCTCGGGCATGTGGTGTCTGGTGATGGAATTTCTGTGGATCCCAAGAAGATTGTGGCTATTAGAGAGTGGCCGGTTTCGCAGTCGGCGTCTGAGATCCGGAGATTCCTTGGACTTGCAGGATATTATCGACGTTTCATTAAAGACTTTTCCCGGATTGCTGAGCCGATGACCAGGCTGACGCGGAAGGATGTACCATATGTTTGGTCTGATGATTGCGAGAAGGCTTTTGGTATTCTGAAGGAGAGATTGACGACTGCCCCTGAACTTGTTGTGCCTGATCGGAGTGGAGGATTCGAAATCTTTTGCGATGCTTCTGGAAAGGGTCTTGGATGTGTGTTGCATCAGCATGGGCATGTGGTTACGTATGCTTCTCGTCAGCTTAAGGCTCATGAGAAGAATTACCCGACACATGATTTGGAGTTGGCTACAGTCGTGTTTGCGCTGAAAATTTGGAGGCACTTCCTGCTGAGTGAGAAGGTGAAGATCTTCACTGATCACAAAAGCTTGAAGTATATCTTTACACAGAAGGAGCTCAACATGCGACAGCGTCGATGGTTGGAGCTCATGGAAGACTACGAGATTGACTTACAGTATCACCCTGGCAAGGTGAATGTGGTTCCGGATGCGCTGAGCAGACTTCCAGCGGTGATGATGTTGACTTCGCAGTGGAGATTGCAGCAGGATTTTTGCGAAACTGGTATCGAGATTATTCTCCCTGGAGAGATTTCTTCGATGATGAGCATGCAGATACAGTCGACGATCGTGGATAGGATCAAGGCTGGACAGGCTGGAGATGCTAAGCTTGTGAAGATTCGGGAGCAGGTGGAAGCCGGTCTGTGGACTGACTTTTTGATTCACGAGGATGGTTCGTTGAGATTTGGAGCCAGGTTGTGTGTGCCAGCTGGAGACATCATAGAGGAATTATTGGTGGAGGCACACAGTTTGCCGTATTCTGTGCATCCTGGTGGCACCAAGATGTACAAGGATCTTCGTCTGAACTTTTGGTGGCATGGTATGAAGAGGAGTGTGGCTCGGAGTGTAGCCAAGTGTTTGGTTTGCCAACAAGTAAAGGCGGAGCATCAGCGTACGGCAGGGTTGCTACAACCGCTTCCGATTCCGGAGTGGAAGTGGCAGCACATCACTATGGATTTCGTCACTGGACTACCTCGGAATCCGAAGCAGAACGACGCAATTTGGGTGATCGTAGACCGATTGACCAAATTCGCGCACTTTATTCCCTTCCGAGTGGGACAGTCTACTGAGACGCTATCGAGGAGATACATGGAGGTAAATACGTTTATTCTCCGTTTCTATTTCCTTTTCCTAGTTTAGATAGTGATGTAACGTGAATCATGCAGGAGATCGTACGACTTCACGGAGTCCCCATGAGTATCGTGTCGGACAGAGACACGAGATTCACATCTCAGTTTTGGCAGAGTCTGCAGAAGAGCTTGGGTACGAGTCTGAGTTTCAGCACGGCGTACCACCCGCAGACGAATGGCCAGTCTGAGAGGACGATTCAGATTTTGGAGGATATGTTGTGAGCGTGCATGCTGGACTTTAAGGGATCTTGGGAGGAGCATATCCATCACGTTGAGTTTTCCTATAATAACAGCTACCAGGCGAGTATTGGAATGGCACCTTTCGCCGCGCTATATGGAAATAAATGTCGATCGCCACTGAGCTGGGATGACATTGGAGATCGGGAGCTGTTAGGACCGGATATGATCATGGAGGCCGTGGATGTTATGAGAAACATCCGGGAGAAGCTGAGGATTGCGCAGGACCGTTTCAAGCATTGGGCTGATGCTAAACGGAGGCCTTTGGAGTTTCAGCCTGGAGATCATGTCTTTCTGAAGATTTCTCCGAACCACAGAGTTATTCGATTCGGGAAGAGAGGCAAGCTGAGTCCGAGGTACATTGGACCGTTTGATGTTCTGGAGAGAGTTGGAGCTGTGGCTTATCGCTTGGCGTTGCCACCGTCGCTTGTGGGAGTTCACGACGTATTTCACGTATCTCAGTTACGTCGATACGTTAGTGATCCATCCCACGCTGTGGATTTCTCAGAGATTACGGTACGTCCGGATCTGTCTTATGATCAGCAGCCAGTTGAGATTCTGGATCGTCGACAGAAGCAGCTGAGGAATAAGACCGTCGACCTGGTTCGAGTGCAGTGGCGTCACGGTTCCCCTGGTGAGTCCACCTGGGAGCGTGAAGATGAGATGAGTGAGCGTTTCCCACACCTATTTCTGAGCAGTGCTTGATGTTGATTCCGAGGACGGAATCATTCCTAAGGTGGGGAGGATGTAACGACCACTTTTCGTTGTACTTTGTTCGTGCACGTGATTTTGGCCGTGCACGTGTTTATTTTAGACTTTATTTGATTGTGAACACTTTTATGTGATATGCCGTTGTGAACGTCTCTGAGAGTATTAAATAGTGGCACTATCTTGGAACGACATTTCTTGAGTCGTTTTTCCACAATTTAATCTTACTCGATGAGACGTGACGATTTTCACTTTTGACGGGAGACGCTTCTATTTTTAGTTTCGTCGTTCGACGTTGAAATTGAGATCCGTCTTCGTAGTTAGCTCACTTTCGTCATCACGATCACCCCGATATTTATTTTATAATTTTTGGAGTTTATTTGACCACTTTTATATTTTTATCAAGGTTTATAATATTTTTAATAATTAATTTTTAAATTATTTTCGGCCAAATAAAATTTATTTGAGTTTTAAACGTATTAAAGAATTTTTGAGCCAATTTCCAGCTCATTTGGACCGCATCAAATCCTTGTGTGAGTTGGAGAAGTTGAGATTCAAATTTTAAATATTTTTGAACTTCTAATCCTATTAGATTTAGCCCTAGACCAAGTCAACCCATCTACACTATATAAACAACCCCTAGGAAGACCTATTTTCGCAAGAAATTAACCCTAGCCACTTCCAAAACTCAAATTTGACGTTGCGACGATTCGTCGCAACGTTGCGACGAACAGCTACCGCACGACCGAGAAAACCAAGGCCGTTCCCCCGCTCCGACCGCTAGCCGCCCCCGCACCAAGCCCCATCCGCACCCCGCTGCTGCCGCCCGCTCTGTTCCCCCGCTCCGACCGATAGGATCTCTCGGTCAGACCGAGAGACCCGCTCCGCATCCCTGCATCTCCGCACCGCACCGACCCTCGCACCGTTCGCCCGCTCCGCTCCGCGTCTGACCGAGCCGTTCGCCCGCACCAACCGCCCTCCGCATCGTTGCAACGTTGCGACGTTGCAACTCTCGTTCCCCCGTGTTTGACCGACGGCCCTCCCCGCTGCGACCGAGAGAACCAAGGCCGCACTGACCCAAGCGCTGCATAGCCCCGTCCCCCAGTGTCTGACCGAGCAAATCCCCCGCACCGAGGCTGTACGACCGAGAGCCATTCGTCGCAACCCCGCACCCGTCGCACCACTTGCCACCGTAGGCCCCCCAAGTTCTCCAGAGGTATTGTGGGTCCCCCATAGGTCCCTAGGACTACTGTGTGCCCCACCTAGGTGCTTGCTCTTCGAGGGTTGCCGCGTACGACGTTACGACACGTCGTAGCCCGTCGTCGCACGTGCTAGCTTTGGAATCTGGAACCATTGCTCCGGTTGATGCTCTGAACTTCCAGCGAGGAATCTATATTGGAATCAGGACTTGGAGCGCGATCTTTTATTCCAACCCCTGGCGTCGCTACCCGACGCCAGTGTAGCTTTCGCGTCGTGTTGAGGTAACGCTTTGCACCCCTAGGACCCCCAACCCAATCGCATGCTAACCAAGACTAAAAATCAGTATTTTAAAGTATTTTAAATGTTTTAGCAATCACTAATCAAGATTAATAAAACGGATGTAGGCCGGTGGACTTGTGCACGTAGGAATTGTGACTTTGGACTCGCTGGACGGTGTTTCTCTGACGTGATACTTGCAGGCAAGTGAAACTTGCCAAATCTTGCTTAGGGCCATGTTTTTAGGCCACTTCCTTGTTTTTAGCGTAAAAAAGACTAGTCAGTGAAATGATAGTTGGTTAGCCGCCTACTTGATCTAGTTTGACAACGAAACTAGATCCGTCACCTAATTGATCTAGCTTGACAACGAAGCTAGATCCAACCCTTTAAACTTGTTGTTCATGCATACTAAACTGTCACGTTTACTTTCCTTACATGTACGCCTTACTACTTGCCATGTCATGTCATCCATGCATTGAATGTCGCATTCGTAGCACACGCTACAATACTTGTACTCGTACTTCCTTGTCCGGCTAGGTGCACCCCTACGCCATACTTGTTTAAAACACTTCCTGGCTCGTGGTCCAGAAGCGGGCCTCATGTGTTGGTTGAAAACCAATGCCCGATACACGTGGAGGGGTAGGGATAAACGGTCACTTGAGCTTAGGATTTGGCCCGTGCAGCCACTCTAGCCAAAAGGCGGAATCTCTGTGCACGAGGTGCTTACTTTACTTGTCTTGTACTTGTCTTGTGAATTATTCATGCCATGTTTAAATGCCATGCTCGTACTTTACTTTACTTTACTTTACCTGTTGCACCCATTACTTTAACTGCCATGTCATTGCATCATGCTAGAACTGCTAGGTTGCTTTACTTCTACCTACTTTCAGTTTCCTTGCACAAGTCTCTTGTAGACTTGCTGACATGTGCCCCTTGCTCTTTTGGGTGTCACATGTTAGACCCTGAGCCAGAGACAGTTGTTGAGGACGAGGTGTTTGCTGACGCAGAGCCTGAGCCTACGTTCGTTGAGGAGTTCGAGGACATCGGAGACCAGTCTTAGTGACTGTTGAGTTGCTTTTGCTTTAGGTTGCTATAGTTGTCGGTGCTTGCACCATTGCTTTGTTCGTACTTGTACTTTTGTTGGCCATGCTGGGCCCCTTTTAGACTCTTTTATTTTAGCCTGGTGGCTTTTTCTGCGATGTTGAGATTTATTATTATGGATATTCTGAGATGTTTCTTTTGTCTCTTTTCGTTATTATTATCTTTGTTTCGTTTCGCGTTGCAAGGACCTGCAGTTTAAAGTGATTGACGCTTATCGGACTTAAGCTTTGTAGCTTCAAGTCTGAGCGGACCTTCTCACGCTTCGCCTCCACGTTTTTGGGAAGTGGGGCGTGACAACAAGAAACTCTCTATGAAGCATGGGAGCGCTTCAATGACTTGCAACATCAATGCCCCCATCATAGCATTGAGGACTGGGAGCTTGTCCACAGTTTCTACAATGGACTCCAACTGGGCACGAAACAGATTATTGATGCCACCGCAAATGGAGCCATCTTGTCGAAGACTCCCGATGAAGCTACGGGCTTGCTTGAGGAGATGGCCTCGAACAACCAATAGTGGGGCGACGAGCGAGGACACTCTTCGTCCTCCTTGAAGCCATCTAGCATTTATGAAGCCAAGGTTGTCGCGGAGCTAGCCAACAAATTTGATTCTCTCCCCAAGGTTGTGGAGAGATTGGAGAAATTCATTACGGAGCCTCAAGGAGCCCCTTCTATGCCCACGCCGACAAATCATATGAGTGATTGGCAAGACCAATCCCAAGCCATGTATGTAGGAGGAGAGCAAGGAGAAGGAGCTTTGGAGCAAGTTCAATATGTCGCGGGAAATTCTGGATATTGGGCCAATCCGGCCGCTAGAAACCATCCGGGTTTCTCATATGCCAATAATGATGATGCATTGAACCCCCCGCCACAACAACCTCCTCAAGCTCGGGCTCCACCACCGCCGCAACCGAATTATCCACCAAGGGGGCCACCGCAACAAAATTTCCCACCGAGGCAACAAGTGGGACCTTATAGGCCATCCGGGTATAATCAAGGGTGGAGAAATCCCAACCCTCCACAAGCTCAACAACGTTCGGATTTTGAAGCTAAGGTGGATGAGTTCATGGCGGAACAAAGAAAGATTAACGCCACTTTGAAGACGGGACAAGATTCTCTCGCCACCGTCGTCGCTCAAATCGGGGAGCAACTTGCTTTGCTCAATAGGAACAACCAACAATTACCGGCTCAACCCGAGCCGAATCCACGGGGCAACACCGGCCACATCAATGCGGTCGTTGCGGTTACAACGAGAGGAGGGAAGGATAACACCCCCCCTTGACTCAAATTAAGGAACCCGTGGTGGAGAATCCACAAGAGAGCGAGCCGACAATTGAAGTTGAAAAAGAGAAGGAGCCGCAAGAGGAAGTGAAGTCTAGAGAGGAAGAGCTTATTGATGAGCGCCGATTTATGCCACCGGTACCCTTCCCTCAACGGCTAGCTAGAGCCAAGATGGAGAAATGGCTAGCCAAGTTTCTCAAGTATTTGAGAGGGGTGAGCCTCAATATCCCCTTACTCGACGCTGTAGTGGAAATCCCATCTTACGCCAAGTTCTTAAAGGACTTGATCACGGGAAAGAAGAGGAAGGAGAAGATCATGCTCGCAGAGGAAGGGACTTGGTTCACAAAGAGGGAGAAGGAGCCCGCCAAATTTAAAGATCCGGGAAGTTTTCGGATTCCTTGCACTCTAGGCAGCATCCCCCTACAAAAAGCATTGGTAGATTTGTGGGCTAGTGTTAGCCTCATGCCTCTCTCCATGTTCCAGAAGTTGAATACCGGCACGGATTTGAAGCCTACCGACATGCGGATTCAACTAGCGGATGGGAGGATTACAAGACCGGTTGGGATCGCGGAAGACATCCCACTCCAAGTTCTGGGGGCATATGTTTGACATGCGATTTCGTGATAATGGACGTCAAGGAGGAGGGCGATACATCACTCATACTTGGACGCCCATTCCTCGCCACCGCCGGTGTCATCGTCGATGTGCGGGAGGGGACCCTTACCTTGAACGTCGGTAACATTGAAGTGGAGCTCCATATACCGAAGGCAATAAAGCACATGTCGTATCATGAGGATCTAGATTACATGGACCTCCTTGATGAGGTCATCGAAGAGGCGATACCCCACTCCATCGGCGTACCCCACGAAGATAGCTTCGAAGAAGGCCTAAATTTAGCCGAGGAAGAGAAGATGGAGCACTCCCCCGATATCTCCATGGCAATTGATGATGGCGACGCTGATGTCGCAAGAATACGGGAGCTCTGCAAGCTCTCGAAGTTGAGGACTCTGAAGAAAGCTCCATCGATATGACGATCGGTGTCACCGGTAAAGTCGAAGCCCGGAACAAGCTCTAGCTTGGGGGAGCCACCCCCCAACATTGCCCATGACGAAGGGGCGCTGAGGAAGACCTCACACCACCATGATCTAAACCCGAGTGGTCTTCCAAGCAAGTTCGACGGGTGCATCTCGTATGCACCCAACATCAAACGTTAATTGAAAATTTAAAGGGGTCGAGCTCAAGACCTTAAACGAGCACTTGTCGGGAGGCAACCCGACGGTTATCGCATTTTTTCTATTTTAGTTTTTATTTTTGTTTTAGACTTTATTAGTGTTTTTGAGTCGTTTGCCCAAAAAATTGTGACAACGGGTCCTATTTTCTTTGTCAGGAGAGGAGAACGGGATATCTATCATATGGAGGATGACCAAGGCAAAGAGGAGCACTCCATGGACGCGCCCGAGGCTTAGGAGAAGGAAGAAACCACCTGAAGGAAGAAAACAGAGATTAGAGCCAAAACGGAGCATCACAGCAGAAAACAGAGCCTCACTCGACCGAGTACCATAGCCACTCGGCCGAGCAACCAACGACGTCCGCCCGAGTGGCGCGCCAACGAGGGAAGTCTGATGTACCCAACTCTCTGTTCTTTTTTGTGATTTTAGCAAAATTGCCACTCGGCCGAGTATATATCTTCACTCGGCCGAGTGAAACTGATACGCTCCTAGGGCGAGAATTACCGAGTAACTTGTGCCACTCGGCCGAATGGACTTTTTCCACTCGGCCGAGGGTGGCAAACCTACTCGGCCGAGTCGTAAGCGGCGAGGAGTTTTTAAAAATAATTTCGTTACGATCACTCGGCCGAGTGACATAGTCACTCGGCCGAGTCGTAACTAATCCTATATAAGCTGACGCGGGCTCGGCGCAGAATTCGAAGCGACACAATTTTCGATCGCCCGAACTCACGCCTCTTCAACCCTCGCTCACCCGCTGCGACCTCTCACTCGTCCGACCGCCGCGCCTGCCGGTCCGACCGTCGAGCCACCGCCGGCCGACGTCGACCACCGCACCCACCGACCGCTGGCGACGTCCCTCGCCGCCGACCGACCTCCGGTAACCCGATTTCGCCCCATTTCTCCATTTTCTCCTATTTTTTGACGATCCGTGCACTAATCGAGCCCCAAAATCAAATTAATTTCATTATCTATCTATTATACCCCTAACCCCCCATGTATTTTGAATTTCTTGTTTGATGTGCAGGCTATCTTGGGGAGCTTAGGGAAGCTTAGGGGAGCTTCCGGGGTGCGCTTTTGGCCTTGTGGAGTCGGCGTCTTCGCAAGCATCTGCTGTTTTGCTCTCGCGGCGTGTTCAGTTACCTTCGTTCCATTTATTTTAGCACGCCGCATTTTTTCCATTCGTTGGGTGATCACTCGGGGCACACATGCCGCCCCGAACACGGCCACGCACTAGGAGAGCTTCCGCCAAGCGGAAGCGGCCGGATGAGCCCGGCCCCTCCCACGAGATGGAGGACTCTCCTTCGCCTACACCACCTCACCCCACACAGCCACAGCCTGTTGATCCAGTCCACCCATAGCCACTTCCAGCCGAGCCCATCCACCCACAGCCACCACCGGCTCCTATCGTCGGGCCGCTGGGTATTACATTCCGAGACGATGCACATCGTGTCGTTTTTTAGCGTAACGCCCAGCGCTCGATAGTGTCCTCCAGGTTCGCACACCTTGCAGACCTAGACCGCCTTGGGGTACTCGAGGGGATGCTCACGTTGTACGACAACGTGGGCTGGCGAGATTTTCTTTCTGTGTCAGCGGACACCTACGTCCGCCCGACACTCGAGGTACTCAGCTCGATCGCCCGGACCGTTGAGGGATGCTCCTTTAGACTTATGGATCGAGAGTGTCAGATCACTCTCGATATGCTTCGAGCGTTCTTTCAATGGCCCACAGTCCCCACACCCGACCGAGCCTACGCCCCCACACACATACCTCCCCCATCCTTCGATTCACACGCCTTTTGGGCCCGGATCACAGGTTTACCACAGGCCTTTGACCCTAGTAGGGCCAAGGCCTCGGCCATAGTCCACCCCTGCCTCCGCATAGCACAGCGCCTTATGGCGACCACCTTTCTAGCGAGGTACGAGCCTGGGACGATGTCGACGCCTGAGCTCTATATGCTCTACGCGATGACTCGCCCCAGAGTTCTTGATAGGGATGGTGTTATGATGGTCCCCGCCGTTGAGATTGACGTCACTAGCTGGTTTTTAGACCTCATCATCGTATCGGTGGGCGCTCGCTCCCTGATATGTTACGGCGGCCTGATCACCCTGCTAGCCCTGATGACCGGCGAGGACCTACCGGCCGACCTGCGTCGACCTTCGGGCCCCACTTCACTTTCGATGGACGTCATGGCCCGGATGAAGATGCTTCGTCTGCACGGCCAGCGGTACTGGGTATGGTTGCACGGTCCATTCGGTGCTGACTACATGATCCTCCCGAGCCCCGCTCGGACACACATAGGACCAGCACATGAGGACTGGCTTTCGGCGATGGATCTCCTAATCCCCGCCGCCTACGTGCTTGAGGCCAAGGAGGCTGAGCAGGCACACCCTGCACCTGTAGACCCTGTGTTCCCTCAGCCTGAGCCTGCACTTTCTGCCGCTCCTGACACTTCTGTCCCCACTTCTGCCAGTGTCGGGAGTACACTTGCTGAGTCGACCACCACGCCTACCACCACGCCTACCACCACCACCACTGTTGTGCCCCTTTCGGTTGAGCCACTCACCTCTCTGCTACCCGAGCGTCCACCTTCTATAGTTGAGAGCGACGAGCCTTCCTTCACTTCCGTCGTGGAGACCCTATCCACTTTGATCTCTGCTGGGGTTTCACCTTTTGGACCACACACTTCCTCCCCAGCGGTCGACCCTTCGGTCTCCACCATAGCTGTTCTATCTGAGAGTGTCGTGACATCTGTCCCCACGTCTGTGTCACTGACCTCTCTTGCCACCTCGTCACCGATTTTGTCTTCCACTCCCACTGCTGCTGCTTCCACCTCACACCAGCCTGCGTCCCAGCCTCGCACTAAGGCTGGGCATCCACTAGTGAGCACAGCACCCTTTCAACCCATGCCTGCTGTCCCGATCACCTACACTGCACGTATTAGACAGCCCTGACCTGCTCAGCCTAGACCTGTCCGTCCCTCCGCTCCACCACCCCCTGACGCCTTAGTTCAGATCGTTCGCACTCTTGAGGGGGCGATGAGTGGACTGCGGGGCGATTTTAGGGCTCTGTCTTCCACAGTCACCGCCATATAGCACTGCCTCGAGCTACTTCCCGGCATTCACTTTTCCCTGACCCAGATCCTCGAGCGACTGCCACGACCACCACCCACCCAGCTGACTGTTCCACGCCCACCACCCCCACCCCCACCCACCCAGCAGACTGTTACACAGCCACCACCACCCCCACCTCCACCTCAGGACAGAGATGGCGCAGCACCACCAGCTTAGGCACACCCTTGATGCCATCGATATTTTTTTCCGTTATGCTGCCCATTCTCTGCTTGGTCCTGATGATTTTTGCCCACCCCCTCCTCCCATCACTATTTTTGTCCACATTTTGATCATATCATTCTATATCCTTCTTCGGGAGTGAGGGAGAGTATTTTTGGTGACACACACATCTCTGCATCACTCTTATCCTTGCATGCATCACATTTGCATCATATTTTTTCATTTTGTTATTTTTATTTCTTTTTATCTTGCATGCATACCCACCCCCCTTCCATTACATGTCTCTCGGTGTGCCACACTTCGCACATTGAGGACACTGTGCACTTTAGCTTGGGGGAGTGAGTTCTCACACTTTTTGCTTTTATCACCTTTTATTTTTAGTTTTTTCACATTTTTCCGCTTTTGCACCCATTTTTCGTCACTTTTTCATTTTTTTTACCATGCGTCACGTTTTTCTTATTTTTCTTGTGTGCTGCATTGTAAATAGTTTTTATTTTCGTTTATCTTTATTTCTTTCATCTTTTGCTAGAGATGACTTTTCTGTGATGATGATGACGTGGTGTTAGCTTTTCTCTATATGCATGCTATACTTGTCATGTCATAGCTTTTTATTTCTGATATCATATGCTATGTTCTGCTTTGCATTTAGAAATAATAACCCACTCTCTTTTGCTGTATGAAAATGGATGAAATTCTATTATTAGCTGATGTCTGATGATTCATATGTATGCTATCGTAGAAAACACACCAAGATTCACGCATTGATGCTTATATCTGGAGTACTGATTTCCTTTCTCACATCACTTCTATTTGCATGATTTGTACGCTTCACTTCGGGTTGATTGAATGTTTGCTAGCTTTGATAAATCTGGATTAGTTTACTTTTTGAGATTAAACTGAGTAGATTATGTTACGCTGCTGAAGTTGTCATGCACGTCCTATAGAGTGAACTGAGAGATACATTTATTTCTTTCTCCACATATCTTGAACATTATTTCTCTATTTTATATTCATTGGTGAATCTCCCCTTGGCAATCCTATTATTGGCATCCGCCCGTTATTATATCACATGCTCCAAATTCCCCAAAATCCAAAGAAAAAAAATACTCGTATATCATTCTCTTTGATTTGGGATCATTGTGTATATATGTTATTGAAAAAAAAAGAGAAAAAAGAAAAAGATTTGAGAATAAGAAAAGAAAAGAGAAAAGTAGTTCGAAAATGATCCCATCTCATACACTTTCTCTCTTTCTTCCCTCTTTAGCTTTTATTTTTGTTTTCTTTTACTTTTGGAGCTTCATAAAAAACGGGGATGTAAATATTGTTTTGTATATGTCACCACGCTTATAGATAAGCTTGGGGGAGAGAATCCAATGATGAGTGAGAGAGTGACTACCTGACGGTGCATGACAACCTAGGCTAAGTAATATTTTATACTCGGTGAGATTGCTAAAGTTTCACGAAATCCAGAAATCTACGATTAGCATTCATTTCATGAAAACCACACTCTTTCTATTCTTTCTACTCTATCGTGTGATATCTCTTATACTCCTTATATAAAGCATTCAATTGAAAAGTGAATGATCTACGATATTGTATACCGCTTTAGATGCTTCAGACGATGTTAATCTTAGGATTATTCCATTTTTCATGCTATATTGATATTCTTGGGTTTTCTATTTCAAATGCAGCATTATACTATGGTATTAAAATAAAAGTCTTTGACATGTGTTTTATATTCGATGCATGCTATATGAGTAAGCAAAACCCATGTCCTGAGAAAAATGATCTAGCAACTCCCCTCTTCGTTTTCCGTTTTGTTTTTCGTTTTCCGTTTTCCGCCTTTCCGCCGTTTTCTTTATCTTTATCCACCCGGTTCGCTTTTTACTCTTCTTCCTCGAGGACGAGTAAGAGGTAAGCTTGGGGGATTTTGATCACTCCGTATTTTACACCTTTTTTCTGCATGTTTGCATGCCATTTAGGTCGCTCAAATCGTGTTTTTAACGTTTATTCGACAATATTGCGATGCTTTTCACGATTTGTTGTTTTTGTCGTATTTCAGGAGATTTGGAGCGATTTGGAATGATTCTGAGATGCACCCACTCCGGAGGTCACCGACGACTCTCTTGAGGGGTATTTTGCTATTGGAGAGGAGTGGAAGGAGAAAGAACGTCGTAGGAGCGACGAGGAGGCGAAAATATGAAGTTTGGGCACTTTGAGCATTTCACTCGGTCGAGTGAAGGAGTCACTCGGCCGACCATATGAAGCCCGCTCGGCTGGCCAGATCAGACACGCAACAGCGCTATATCAGCGTGCACTCGGCCAAACCACGGATAACCACTCGCCCGAGTGGCGTCAAGACGGCGGCAGCAAAAATCCCAGACTTACTGTTTTTATACAGTCAATTTCCGAGTCGCGGTCCGCCCGAGTGACAAACGACGTCCGCCCGAGTGACAAATGACGTCCGCCCGAGTGACTAAAGGCCGTCCGCCCGAGTGACCTCCGAGGAGACGACCCCCGAGACCCCCAACTCTATGTTTTTGTACAGGGTTCGTCACTCAGCCGAGTGACATTTGTCACTCGAGTGAGCCGCGCTGCCTGTAGCGTAAACTGCGATTTTGAGGCTGTGCAGTGGCATTTTCGTCAGGGTTTTTTGGGCGATTTTGGGGGGTATTTAACCCCAGATTTTAACCTAGTTTAGAGAGCTTTTTCAGAACTTTTTGCAGCCTTTTTAGATTAACTTTTTAGGGATTAGATTTAGCTTTTGGGGAGGAGAGAAAAGTGAGATTTTGTTGGATGCTATCTTGTTCGTCATTGGTTTGTCTCTCTTTCTCTCAAAAACTCCATTTTTATTGATTTGTTGAATATTGCTATGAATTCCATTCACTTTACTTGTGAATTTCTATTGAATTTGATTATGAATTGTGAGTAGTTCATCGTCTTAGGGCGTAGGGATGAACCCTACGAGCCCAATTTCAAATTTGTGATGAATTGGTGAAACTATTGCTAGGATTGATTAGGGTTAGTTTGGGATTGCTATAATACGAATAGCTAGGGATTCATACCGATTGGGATTTGCAAGAGATTGGATCCCAATTCGATAGGAAGCCCTAGATATTCGAATTAGGTTGCAATTGAATTTCTCCGGAATCGGTTTGCTAGAGATTGGACCGAAACTAGGGTTTTCGATTGTAATTCTATACCAATACCCGTTTGCAAGAGATTGGACGGGTAGGAACTATCCCAACCTAGGTCGTAGCTTGAGTTTGCACGAGAGTGGGCTCGAGATACGATTGAACGATGATGTTGTTCTTCATGCTAGTTTGCCTAGGTTAGGGTTTGCAAGAGATTGGACCCTACCCTAGGTTGGCTATAAACCGGCAATAGCACGAGAGCGTGAGCTTGGTTCCACATTTAGTTGCAACTAGTTCACCCAAGTTTCAAGTCTAGCATTGTGAAACCTACGAATCACAATGATGAGATACGGCAAGTAGCGGGGATTCCCTATCCCCTAAGCGTCTTTATTAATTTGTTATTTCTTTTATACATTTGAACGACTGTGACAGCATATTTGCGAACATTTCTCGACTTTTCCTATAGTCAGGTGATTGAAGATGACACTGTTATTAAGCCTCCATGTGTTCGATACCCACTCACCGCTACACCGTGCGCTTGCGGTAAGACTACAGTGTCGCCGCTCCGGGACGTGTATCCGGGGCGTGATCAGTGACCCTATTCCCTCAGCAAATGTAGCTGAACCCTCCTCTCCACCAGCTGACCAACCACCCTCGTCTCCACCAACTGTTCCTCTCGAGGATTTCCTCCTCGGTAAGCTGTGTGCTCGTGTTTCCTTGATCGAAATGTGTGTATCCGACTTGGATCATAAGCTCTCGCTTCTTCTTGAGCTTCAGTTCAAGTCTTTCCTCTTTCACGGCATTCCCATTTCGGCTGAACTTCAGGCCGTATTACCACCTCCTGAGGAGTGTCCCGAGTCTGTTGTTGTCCCTCCTCCTCCGGGTTTCGTGCCCCCGTTTACTACTGTCCAGCCCAGTGTACCTGTTCATGGTGAGTCTTCTGCTATGGGTGCATTGTCATCCAAGAGGAAGGCTCCTGCTTATCCTACTCGCCGCTCTGCCAGGCTGATGTTCCGTCCGTCTGGTCGCCCCTCGGACCCCACTGTCATCAATATCGACTGATGCTGCTGTTGCTACTGCTAGGGACACTCATCCTAAGACTTAGATTTTTTTGTTAGGGTTGAGTGTTTAAATATATTTTTTGTATGATATTGTTTTGTGAGTTGATTATGTTGCATTTTGGCTTATGTATTTCGTTTCTTTTTGATGCACATGGTGATGTGTATGAATATTGTACCCATGTAATCTCATATATATATACTAGTCATAACCCGTGCCCTAAGGGCACGGTTCATTTAAGATATTATCCTATTAAAATGTTGGATCCCCTAATTTTAAACAAATAGCAATAATTATTATTTAGTACCATCATAGAATTTAGTTCAACGAAAAAAATCTAATTCCCACAGCTCAAAATTAGTTCCCTCATCCTAACCATTAATTCATCAAGATTCAGTTCACCCTTTTGTTCTAGTAAAGCAAGCACATTCAAAAACATATGCCTTTAGGGCACATCACATTCAAAATTGAGTTCGATCTATAACTTTTTTTATAGGAAGCGCGAGTCAATGATGTCATTCTCATTTTGACAATCTAGGTATTTTTGCATCTTAGGTCATCTTTAGTTTTTGATTTTAGAATTTATTTTTTAGTAAGAATTCATCCCCCCCATCTTACCCATATTAAAAATCATACCCCCCTTCAAAAGCCCCCTCCCAAAAAAAATTCTCAAGATAACATCCTTTTCGCTTCCCAAATTCAATGTTCACGTTAGGTCATGCACCTGCAATATAAAACCTTAAATTTCAAAAATGTAGATCTCAACTACACGAAACTTCAAAAAATAAAGTCTCAAAGTGCCAAAAAAATAAAATTCTTACTAATAAACTAACTGTCTCCATTCTGACGGGGAAAAATGACGACCGTCCCCAATATCTAATATGAAACCCTCCATCTAATATGATCTTAATATTCGATATTTAAAACCTCTGTCCTTGATATCTTTATCTAACTGTTCATCCAACAATTGCCTCATATTATTTAAACTGCTAAACCTCAATGGCACAATTGTATTTGCAAAACAATTTTAAAACATCAACTGCCCCAATGCAAGCTTTGTCTCAATGTTATCCTTCCCTTAGTCTTGCCCATCGTCAAGCGACAACCCCCAATTATGGCGTCTCATCCCCTTAAAGATTTCCATACCTACTACCATCACGCAAGCGAGATGTGTTCCTCCTATGTACAATGCACTAAGCAAAACCCCATAAGATACGCTGACCCTCAAGCCGTCTCAAAGGCAATTTATGTATTATGTTGCCAACCGTGAGAATGCTATCTCAGATGATGAGACCAGCGATGGACTATCAAAACTTGAAGATTTGTTATGACTGTAATAAACATTGAAAATAAGACAATAAAACTTGTAAAATTGTACAATTATTGACATGCTCAATATTAGCACCTAATTACCAATCTAAAAATTCTCCATTTTCCTGCAAGTTCCACTTAAAGGTGATAATTGTCAAGTCAATGTTGGTATCTATTAAATGAATAGCCTCAAAGGCAATAATGTCAATGAGTACTGTTATTTTTAGTACGTAGGAATAATCACATAAACACAAAGATTAAAAACAAGAACCAATCAGAGACACTGAAGACTTGGTAACGCAGTTCGGTGCGCACACCTACATCTGCGGGGCCACGCCCAGAAAATCAGAATACTCCACTAAAATAATCAATGAGTACAATCACTAATTATCGCGATTCTATTAGGAGGAACAACCTCCCCCTCAATACAAACCTTGATGGGTTGTCTCTACCAACCCATGGAGTATTCTCGGCAAGCTCCCCTTGCCCGCAAGCTCCCCTTGCACAACCGACTAGATCAACTCCCTTGATCCTACGTGCGTAGCCGTTGGCCTCCTCCCGGAGTTCTTCAAAAAACTTTCGTAAAAGCCGTCCCTTTTCTGCAAAACCGCACTCACATTCGATACACCGCTCCCCCTCTATCACCGAGTAGATAAGGAAGGTCGCTCGCTAAAAATCCCGTGCAGAATCGGTAGCCCACAAATTAAGGAATCACTTCAGGCAAGTGGTTCCACAATATCTTCAACAAGATCTTCCAACCAATATTTGCGGGTGAAAATCTCTCTAACAAATTCAATAACAAATCCCGAGAGATAGCAACTTCCAATTATATCTCCAACAGATCTTCAATTGCAACAATAATGATCCTTTCCAACCGAGCGAGATTCTTTCCAACCGAATCAACAAAATAACGAGAGATAATAGCTTCCAAATATATCTCCAGCTCACCCACAATTAACTGAACCAAGATAGGAAATGATTCTTTCAAATCTTCTGGAAATAGCAACAATAAAAAGATATGCAGCAATCAATCTTTCCAACCAACAAATCTGCAAGATATTCTCTTTCTATTTCAACCCAACATCCCTTCAATTTAGCAACAGATTTAGGAAGGGCTTTCCAGAAATCTCTCAAGCAGATATTCCACAATCAATTCATAAATCCCTGGCATTTTAGGCAGTAAATTAGATCTGAAACCAAAGCAGAGTTTTAGCATACGAACCAGAATTCCAGATCCCGAATGTTGAACATTATGTTGAACGACATTATGTTCAACATTACTGCTTAAGCTGCTCAAACAGACATCTGATTCCGCAACCTAAAACCTCCAGATGTAGTGCCACTAATGCCAATAAATATCAGCAGAAATTCAAACCTAACAATCTCCCCCTTTGGCATTATGTGGCACAACCCAAGCAAGCACCAACCAAGCACAACATTCTCCCCCTTTGAGCCACAGTAATCCAAAACACATTCTCCCCCTTACTAGAACAACCCGAGCAGTGATCACCTCAAAAAATACAGCCAAATAATTCAGAAAAGACACCACATTCTCCCCCTTTTAGCTAGCCTCACAACTCCAAAAGAAAAATTCAGAAAAACTCAACCGAGGCACATCCAGAGGCTCATCTGTCTCTCTTATAGCAAATAAAATCTCAGGCACAGCGGAATAAGAGAGAGAACACTATACCTCACATCTGACAGTAGGGTGATGAATGAAATGATGTCCAGGGTAGAAGTCGAGTTCTGAGGGGCCGAAAAGTAGTTGGAAAATTGAAAACATCGGCGGTGTTGACAGAGGGTACATGTGAAGATCCAATGGCACCGGTGGAGGAAGAGGAGTGAGCAGAGCAGCGAGATAGCACTCTGATAATTTTGGAGGAAGATTCATGAGACTTTGGCGCAAGTTGCTCACAGTGATTGTCGAGGGGAGATGTCGAGTCTGGTGTCATAACATCTGCAGCAACATTGTTCTGTGTTGTATCTAATGTTACAACATTAGTCACAACATGAAGTGCTTTCTCTGAAGCGGTAGTGTTCTTGCTGTATAATTCAAACTTTCTGACCCATTGCTTCTTCATCTTCATATCAGGGTGTCTAACATTTCTTCCTTCTGACCAATGTCGCATGCGACTGAAGCAGTTTCTCTCAGTATGGCCTATGAACTTGCAGTAAGCACATGCAGGACGACCACCTTTTACGCATCTAGTCTGATGCTTCTTCTGATCATGCCCCTTGTGCTGACCCATTCTTTCAAGTTCTTTCGTAACTTGACTTCTTCTTTCAGCAGACACATTATTGAAGGCTCCTCTATTGTATCCCACTCCGGTGCGATCTCCTGAAATCTTACCCATGTTTAAGATATCATCCAGCTTTGCTTTTCCAGAATTCCACTTCTACAATGTGCATTCAGCTTTCTCTGCCCTGAGAAGAACATTTCTGAAGTTTCTTTCCAATTCTCTACAAGTTTCCTCAACTTTCAGACATTTGATTTTGACCTCCTCTTTCTCTTTCTTCAGTCTTTCATTCTCCTCCTTCAGGACTTTGTTGATATTGCAGATTTGCATCCACTTCTCAAACATCACCTGATATGCTTTTCGAATATCATCATCATGAACTTCCTCATCGCTATCAACTTCAGACTCAGATTCAGTGCAGGATGTTGTACTAAATGTTGCAACATTCTGTCTGACATTAGCTAGTTTGTTGCCAGATGTTGTTTCTGATGTTGCAACATCTGATCCAATATGACTATGAGTGTCACTATCAGATTGTCCTTCCCGTATGGTTGTAAACGCAACATAGTTTCTAGTTGTCTCTTCATCTGCAGCACTACCTTCAGATTCTTCGTCACTCTAGGTGCTTGATAAAGATTTTTCTTTCTGCTTCTTGAGGGTATTGGCACATTCGGCTCGTATGTAACCAAAACCCTCACATTCTCTGCACTGTATCCCTTTGCCTTTGTTCTTGCGTGCAGAGGGAAGATTTGCACGTGCCGCATTGTTGCCAGATCTAAAGTTTTGACCCTTGTTACTTATCTCTTTCATCATTCTACTGAAATTCTTGGTCAGCAAGGCAATGTCATCATCTAACTCAGACTCATTTTCAATCCATTTGTCCCTCTGATTCTGCTTCAGGTTCATTTCATAGGTTTGAAGAGATCTCATGAGTTCATCCAGTCTCATGATAGACGTATTTCTGGCCTCCTCAATGGCTGCAACTTTGGCTGAGAATTTGTCTGGAAGAGATCTCAAGGTTTTCTCAACTAACTTCTTTTGAGAGTATTTCTTCCCAAGCTGGAAGGCCTGATTGGCTATATCTCTCAACCTCCCATTGAATTCGGCAACAGTCTCGTTGTCATACATCCTTAGATTTTCAAACTGAGAAGCTAGCATCTGGAGTTTGGAAGCTTTTACGGTACTTGTTCCTTCATGAACATTCTGGAGAATATCACATGCTTCATTGGCATACTCACATGTGGAAATCAGCTTGAACTGCTCTTCATCTACAGCTGAAAAAATAGCATTAGTTGCTTTAGAATTGCACAAGGCCGAATGTTCTTCAATCCGACTCCAGTTTCTTGCCGGCTTGAGGTGTTCTTTGCCATCTTTGTCAATTTCGATCGGCGGTGTCCATCCTTCAACGACAGCGATCTAGGCCTTCTCATCAATGGACTTGATGAATACACGCATCCGAGACTTCCAGTAAGTGTAGTTCGTACCAGTGAGCAAAGGAGGACGAACAACGGAGGCACCTTCTCGTGTAGCCATGATTCAAGTACTGAAATTCAAGATCACACCTTCTTTGTTAACAAAGAAACACGGGTGACCTGCTTTGATACCAATTGTTATTTTCAGTACGTAGGAATAATCACATAAACACAAAGATTAAAAACAAGAACCAATCAGAGACACTCAAGACTTGGTAACGCAGTTCGGTGCGCACACCTACATCTGCGGGGCCACGCCCAAAAAATCAGAATACTCCACTAAAATAATCAATGAGTACAATCACTAATTATCGTGATTCTATTAGGAGGAACAATCTCCCCCTCAATACAAACCGTGATGGGTGGTCTCTACCAACCCATGGAGTATTCTCGGCAAGCTCCCCTTGCCCGCAAGCTCCCCTTGCACAACCGACTAGATCAACTCCCTTGATCCTACGTGCGTAGCCGTTGGCCTCCTCCCAGAGTTCTTCAAAAAACTTTCGTAAAAGCCGTCCCTTTTCTGCAAAACCGCACTCACATTCGATACACCACTCCCCCTCTATCACCGAGTAGATAAGGAAGGTCGCTCGCTAAAAATCCCGTGCAGAATCGGTAGCCCACAAATTAAGGAATCACTTCGGGCAAGTGGTTCCACAATATCTTCAACAAGATCTTCCAACCAATATTTGCGGGTGAAAATCTCTCTAACAAATTCAATAACAAATCCCGAGAGATAGCAACTTCCAATTATATCTCCAACAGATCTTCAATTGCAACAATAATGATCCTTTCCAACCGAGCGAGATTCATTCCAACCGAATCAACAAAATAATGAGAGATAATAGCTTCCAAATATATCTCCAGCTCACCCACAATTAACTGAACCAAGATAGGAAATGATTCTTTCAAATCTTCTGGAAATAGCAACAATAAAAAGATATGCAGCAATCAATCTTTCCAACCAACAAATCTGCAAGATATTCTCTTTCTATTTCAACCCAACATCCCTTCAATTTAGCAACAGATTTAGGAAGGGCTTTCCAAAAATCTCTCAAGCAGATATTCCACAATCAATTCATAAATCCCTGGCATTTTAGACAGCAAATCAGATCTGAAATCAAAGCAGAGTTTTAGCATACGAACCAGAATTCCAGATCCCGAATGTTGAACATTATGTTGAACAACATTATGTTCAACATTACTGCTTAAGCTGCTCAAACAGACATCTGATTCCGCAACCTGAAATCTCCAGATGTAGTGCCACTAATGCCAACAAATATCAGCAGAAATTCAAACCTAACAAGTACAGTTTTGGGATGCAACCCAAGTACCATCAAATCTGTTATACCCTAAATACACTGCATTACCAATTTCAAGGATCCTGGATCTTTTGTGCCAAAAAGAATAACAGAAAAATTCAAGTAGCACTTGGATGTCTGATGTACAACACCCATGATAAAGAACATCAATATCAGAACTAACATATCAACAACTATATCAAAAGCATTATCAAATTTATCATCCCTAACCAAGTATGTATCTTGATCCATATATCGATGCACACATTGTAATTAAAAACGGCCTAAAGCATACATTGCAAACTTAAAAACTGACTTTGATAATTTTTCAAAAAAATGGAAAACAAAACCTTAAATACCACATACATCATAATAGCACACAAATCAACAATAACCTACATACCTCAGTCATACAAAGCAGACCACACAGCATCATAGTTAACCATCAAAAGTAGCAAATTTCTTAGCACATGGATCATGTGAGGGTCCTATATCCAGCCTGATATGCCTTCGCACCAGCCTCTGTAGGTCCGCCATAACATTATGCTCCATATTTTCCCTCTCCTCATAATTAAACATGAAGGAGGGTGAAAAAAAATCTCAAAATTGATCAGTTAATTTTTTTAAAAAAAGAAGAAAAGAAAAGTATCGAGGAGCATATGTACACGGAAGAAGCATGATTTAATAATTTCCTTTCTCTTCACTAACCCAATAAAAATACCATTAAACATGTTATGCCCCAAATGCACCACATAACCAATTCCAAGTATCATGTATCTTTTGTGCCAAAATAACAACATAAAAATTCAAGTAGCACTTGGATGTGTGTTATACAACACCTGTGATAAAGAAAATCAATATCAGAACTAACATATCAACAACTATATCAAGATAAAAGCATTATCAAATTTATCATTGTAAACTTAAAAACATTGATGCAACTATAGGGAAATAAAAGTATGTATCTTGATCAAGATAAAAATATGTATCTTGATCCATGCATTGATGCACACATTGTAATTAAAAAACTACCTAAAGCATATATTGTAAAGTTAAAAACTGCGTAATGCATACATAAACTTAAAAAATTGCCTTTTGTGTTACCTGTGATTTGTAATAGAAGACAAATTCACGGATCCAAATACATAAATGTTTCCAAAAAATCCACATTTAGACATTTTGAGATGACAGAGATGTTCGCATTAACCGATGCAAGAAAAAGCTTTCTCCTCTCTCGCGAATCTTTTAAAGTTTTAGTTCCACATGCTTTGATTTACATATTAATGATCAGAAATTTGTGGTACACCATATTTTAAGAAAAATCACATATTACTGTCTTATTATAACAAAAATCAAAAAAATTAATTGCCTATCGAGATGTCATTTTACTTTGAAAAGAAAGCTAATTCAAGAATAAAACCAAAACAATTTATTTCTTCATAAGAATATGACAAAAGAAATTGGAAATTTTTTCTGAAAATAAGCGGGAGGATTGCAACAAAGTGAACATACATCTTTCACGTGTACATGATGTTCTGTGAACGAATATATTTTTTCCATGCAAATATATTCATCATTTCACCATATGAATTAGATCATAGAGATAAATAGCTATGCTGTTAGTATGAGTCCATTCATTATGGTCTGAAAGTTTTCTCAGATCTTTTTTTTCCATGTAAATATATTCCAAAAAATAAGCAGGAGGATTGCAACAAAATGAACATACATCTTTCACGTGTACTTGATGTTCTGTGAACGAATATTTTTTTTCCATACAAATATATTCATCATTTCACCCTACGAATTAGATCATAGAGATAGATAGCTATGCTTTTAGTATGAGTCCATTCATTATGGTCTGAAATTTTTCTCAGACCTGTTTTTTCCATGCAAATATATTCATCATTTTACTTGGTATTCTCTAACAAAATGCAACATAGAAGTTACCTTATGACGATCAATTGATCATCAACTGGACTAACCATAATACACCTCAACTTACTCTTATGCTAGCTGGACATATGAGAGCTATAATCAGCAACAACAGTTCAATGTCGAATGAAAGCGTCGCGTGAGGGCTACTTCACTTCAGACAATCAGGCAGAAGCAAGTCGGTCTTATTCGGTAGTGACACAGCTTGGTCCGAAATAAGGCTTGTCTATAAATTAGTACTTAGAGTTCATTGATTGAAATAATACTTATTTTAATTTCATTTTTATATGCCTCTTAATTTATATGTATGATAACTTAAGATAGTAATAAATGATATAATGTTGAATATCAAGGTCTTTGGTCAGGGGCCTCTGGTTTGTTGTCCTTCATGATTATTTGTCCTTCCTGATTGTTTGTTTTAATTTGGAAGTTTATTTCTAATTATTTTATTAATATCTGGCAAACTATGGAGTTCTTATTCAACATGGTTCATAAATTAACTTGAGAGTTGCCTAGTTCTTTTGCTTCTTTTCTAAACTGACGAATCATTCTTGAACTTGAAAAAACTGGGTAAAATGAGAAGAATGATAGACTCTGATGTTCCTACAGAAGATCCAAATACAAAAGCAGTGCCAGAAGTTGATATGGAATTTGACAGTGAAGATAAAGCATATGAATTTTACAATAATTGTGAATGGTGACGAACTACTGCATATGCTTGGGATCAAATCCTGATGCTCCCTCTGCTCTGCATCACTAAAAATCCCACCAAAAATAAAAAAATGAATTTTTTCACCACCGCAGCCAAAATTGAAAAAAAAATTCAGCACCGTCTTTGCCCTCTTCTTTACCTACTTTTACTCTATGATGTCCATGTTCATTGGAGAGATTAATTTTATGCATTACCATCATTAGTTATTTTCAGAAAAAATTTCTACAGAAGTGGTTCTTTTATGTGAATTTCAAACTTTTCAGAAAAATAAGCAGGATGATTCCTTAAAAATTTATGTAGAAGTGGTTCATTCCTTAAAATTTTGTATGGAAAATGTATTTGCATGGAAAAAATCTCTGTAGAAGTACTTGATGTTCTGTGACATTACCCTGCTGAGGATTTCATTTTAAGTTTCAAAATGATATTCTGTAGAAGTATTATTAGATTTTGCTATATGTCATTGTGTATGCATGTGTTCATGCTTCCTAGCCTTTAACCTTTTGTATCTATGGTGTAAAGTTCGCTATTCTTGCATTTTTATTGTGACACGATACCTTTTCCAGATATCTTCAATATCTTTTCCGGATATCTTCAAAGGAAGTAATTAACTACCATTGTCTCATAGTCCACATCAATGCATATTAACATATCGAGAAGCACAGAACCTTCCCATAAGTTCTACACCTGCTAATGATTGTGTTCTAACTGAACAAAGATATTATAACTGTTAAATAATTTTGGAGTGCAAAATAACGGAACATAGATTGTGTTCTAACTAAACATAGATGAAGAATCAAGACTATTCAAGCTCATTAATGACAAAAAATGGTGTAAAACAATGGGAGAACATACAAATCAATCCACATCCATAATTAAAATTCAAAGAGGAACTGACCTTAAACAACAAAATTTAACTAAAAATGTGGAATTGAACAAAATTAAAATAGGAACTGACCTCAAACATTAAATTTCTCCCTGCAAAGGAGCAACATTTCTGGCTAACTAATTATATAATGGTTCTAAAATTCATCAAGAGGTGATTTTGAACCAATAACAATGAACCAATATATGTATGAAATTCCTCTATCACTATTGTTTGATTTCTAAAATAAAACCAATAATAGTGACAGAGGATACATTGCAAGTCATGGTTCACATTTATCGGCATTGACTGCAACGCACTGGAAAGCATACATGTATTCAGTCAAGGAATGATGCCTTCTATTGCAAAGCAACCTGATAACAGTGTCCTCAGAAGGAGAGGGTATTAGCCATAGCTGAAACCAAAAGTGATTTAAACAGTAATATCAAGAAGATCACATTCTCAAACAAATATACACCTCCTTATAAGAAGAAAATACTTAAACATCAAATAGCATAATGAAGAATATACAATCTTGATTCTTGACATAACTAAAAAAACAGAAAAAGCTTTTGGGAACAAACAATAATTAGCCTAATATGCTTCATTTGCTTCTCAACTTGACAACCTCTCTACTTTCTTCATGAAGGGTGAATGTCAAAATATAAAAAATCATGAAAAGAGAGAACAAAAGAGAAGTTGCAGTTCATACTTCTTATTGCTCCTCCACCCCTCCTCTCACTCTTATCTCTTCTCTCATACATCTTTCGTCTCGCGTCACTGATTCCTCCCCGCTCCTTCTCATCCACAATATCTTAGCTTCGATGTGGCCTAAAGTTCAAATGTAAGCTAAATGTGTACTAAATGAAAGCTAAATTGGTATGGTAAATAAATATAAAAAACAAACTCCTAAAGTTTATATGTAAGCTAAATTTGTACTAACCTTCGAGGTGGCCTCACCCGACCCATCACCGTCCTGTGGAATTAGCCGAATCAATAACAGAAAAATACTAAAGAAGAGATGCACAACAAAGATCAAGAACATGCACTCGCAAAGTAAGCATATTAAATAAAGTAGCACAGAGGGCTCTCAACGTATTCGAAATAAAGTAGCATAGTGGGTCACCAAATTTAATCATATACATTCACAAATCACAACGTAAGCAGACATAGATATTGAGGTATGTAATGGATATTGATCTATGTAAATGTTGGTATTCAACCATTTGAGGTTTGTTAGTTCTTTAATTAAATTTTAAAACAAACTGGAAATGACATCATTTGTTGTGCATCAAACAGTAAGAGACACTTACCTGCAGGCCAAGCAATCCTTCAGTGAAATGAATTACATAGGGTGGTCTTATGGTTCGTTTGATGTCTCTAATCATGTCTACTAAGGTCGACATGATTACAGCTTTGATGGAATGTATTGGAATGCAAACAGTGGCGGTTATCTCCAGTTCAGAAATTAAGCATGCATAATTTGAATGATGTATACTGGAAAAACAGAGAATTTTCCGATGAATTAGAGGGTCCTTGGAGCCTCACCCAAATATGGACGCAAACATTGGAGTTAAAAATGTGAGGGAGCTAAGCTTTGTTAAGCTTCCTGCATCTTCCAACATAACAGTCAAACATGATCAGGAGGGGTGAGAGATGGTGGTGGAAAATTAGAGCCTTGTATCGCTTAATAAAGTATGAGAGAAAGAATGTAACCTCTAGTTGCATTGTAGAAATATACTCCATAGCTGATGGCACTGCCAAATATAGAGGTGTACAGAAGTGCTAAAATATCGCTATATGTGAGATCCTTGATGCTCCCACATGTTGCAGGGTCATTGTTGAGAAATGAAATTGTCAATGATCATATACTGCCAACAATTTCAGATCAAATCATTTCTACATCAAAAGAAAACTGGGAAAAAAAAGAATATGGTTCCTCACAGAAGCAAGAAAATATGCATAAAAGAAAGAAAATTTAGGAACAAAAATGCATGCCTGGTTCTAAATAATAAAAGTTTTATTCGCAAATAGAGTCAAATATATTCTTCGAATATTGACATTACCATGACTTTCTTCTGCTTGGTCTTGTAACCAACGTCTTTTCTATCATCGTAAAAATAAGTGGAAAGTTAATTTTTTATGGCCAAAAGCTCATCTATGTTACTCTCATTTAATATATTCAATTTATGCAAATATTTGATAAAAACTTGAAGACTGCTCCTAAGAACCCTTTGAATGTGATGAACCCTTTTATATTCCAACTGACCACTCATCATTTTATTGGGTGGATTTAACTATGCTATAATTCGATCTGTGTCGATTTCTCATGGAAGGAGAAATTTCTCCGTTGTGAGGTTCTCGCGATGCAGATTTTTATCAAAAAATTAAGAGAATATCGAAAATCTACGAACTGTATTTCTGCCAGCAGAAGAAATGAGATTTTTATAAAAAAAATTAAGAAGAAATGAGATTTTTACCAGTAGAAATCACATTTTTCCTTCCCTTCGTGATCTCCTCGCCTCTCTCCCCCTTCCCCTTCAAATAAACCTCGCTCCCATTGGCCGAGACCTTTGGATCTCTGCTGCTGGGCTGATCAGAAGTGAGGTGAAGCCTAAGAACATCTCACCAACGACGATGGCGAGCGATTTCTTCTTGGTGAGCGGGAAACTTTGAAGCTCTCCTTCTTCATTTCAAAACCAAACCATGAAAGTTCCAGCTCCAAAGAACATAACTTTTTTGATCGCTGCTCTGCTGCTTTTAGTTTGATTTGTAGATTTTTTTCTTTCTTCTCTTCAGGGTAGAAAAAGATGGAAGATGGTGTGGTGTCGTGTCCTAGGAGGAGGGTCGTACCGCAAGCAGAGGGTGGGATGGGACGAGGGTTTGAAGGAAGAAGATGTGTTTTTTTGATACGAAATGATGAAGAGGCTGTGATGCACTGCCAGCATTGGAAAGAGTGTGTTCGAAAGAGGAAAGAGTGCGTTGGAAATAGTTTGGCTGTTCATTTCCCTAAGCATGAATTGGGTTTTCCCATACTGTTTCATTCAAAAACAAAACCCTTCCCCTCAAAATTTTCACTCATCTCAATCGTTGATTTATCAACATCAAATCTCAGCCGTCTTTTATCTTGTCCTTGTTAGCCCTAGGATTCAAAAATCGCTGTCAAATGTAATATATATATATATATATATATATATATATATATATATATATATATATATATATATATATATATATATATGTATGTATGTATATTTGAACATGCAGTTTCTTCGTTCAGTTTCACACATAGTATAATTATTGATCAAATCTGTGTGAATTTTGTGATATTGTCTCCATGTATGCTATATTCTCTATGTGATGTGATTTGAGACGATATTTTTCCTTCGTGTTTTCTCAATGTTGATATTGAACTCTCTTTCCTCTAATCAGCTAAGTTTATACTGTGGTTTATGAGTGTTTTTCTTTACATATCTTTAGACTCTTGTAATTGTTGTTAGTTCTTATTTAGCACGATTGTTGTTGGTATTTTACTCCCACCTTTTAGATAATGCCATAGGGGGAGAGAAATAAACAGATTCATAAGTAATGTGCTAAGTAAATTCTAATTACACTTGAATCTAAGATTGAAGTTGCCTTAGATTCCGGGGGGTAAGATATAATGAATATGGATTATAAATCCCAGATTTCATGGATTCATTTCATTCATGCATATCTTATTCAGTTGCTTCATTTGAAATATAGATGCCCTTATATTTATTGAATAACTTGATTGGCATATATGTTGATGCGTGTTCATATTTCACCTTTTTCACACGCTCTTCATCGTGTTTTCATATGCGTTTCATCTCATTCCATGTTGTATATATCACATTTTGGTTCATATTGACTATTGGGTGTATTGTTTGTATTTCAGGTAAATGTCGACATTTCGGTGTCTTCTGGAGTCAACCTTGCATGTCGAGACCAAAGCGCGCTTATACGGCAAAGATCCGATGGCCAAAGATGAGGATTTGACGTTTTGGAGCTTCAACCGATCGGGTGGACAGATCCACCCGATTGGTTCATGCATCGTATCAGACCCGAGGAGGAGCAAGCAAAGAAGCGAACCCCAACCGATCGGTTCAGTGATCGGTTGGTTGTGACAGCGCTCTCTGTTTTTGAGTGCCAAAGACCACCCGATCGATTGACCGGGTCATCTCCTCGGGTCATCTTGGAGAAGAACTCACCCGATCGGTTGACACTTCAACCGATCGGGTGGCCTTTTCTTCCCCTTTTATGCACTTCTGATGCATTCATTGAAGATATTCTATCATTCCAGTGAGATTTTGGGTGATATTTTATTTTTTTCTAGCGTCGGCATCGTCGTTAGTTTTCCAACGATAGGTCGCATGCCCAAATCCGATTTTTCTACATTTTTCTTGAATTTTCTGAGCGCAGCTGGGTGCTGAAATTTTGGGCTGTCTGAAATTTGAACTTCAACCGATCGGGTGGGCTATCCAACCAATCAGTTGAGCCATTTTCAGCAGTTTTGAGTTACTGTTTGTTTCCACCCGATCGGTTGAACTTCCAACCGATCGGGTGGCCCCTTTTTCATCAGTTTTAGTGGGTTTTTGGACCCAAACTGTGAGTGTTTTGTGGGGGCCTATAAATATGAGATGTTGGACGACTTGTAATGGGTTCCCCTCTATTTTTCAGTAGCTTTCTGCCCCTTTCATATGAGCCTTAGATTAGGTTAGATTAGGGTTTCTATTTGAATAAATCTTGTAATGGATTGATAGATTCTAATGCAAGATAAGTATTTTCTCTCTTATTTCCATGCTTTGTGTTATTTTCAATAAGCTTGATGGTGAATGTTTGTTTGTCCCTCTTATTACTTGCTATCATGTTCTTCACCATTGAGTAGTGTTTGATGAACCCTAACATGGGTTAGAGTAGGATTGATGCTTGGGATATTTCATTTGACTTGATTGCATGGCAATTGTTTGATGGAATGTGTCAATGGATATGTCTAACAATCTGAGACCAACCCGTATGGCAACACACTAGATGGAGTTGGGGGTTGGGCTCCGGATGCTTGTCCCATTAAGATCCTCTTTGCTGTATTGCTAGAAATCACATTCGACCTATTTGGCCATTAGGGTTACGCGAGGGCGTTTTATTGTCACTGGCGGGAGAAAGACCATCTTTGACCGTCGGGCCAAGAGGAAATAAAATGGGAGTTTGATCCCCTAGCCACAGCTCACGCCCTAGCATTGACATCGAATCCTTGTGCGTAGGAACGGCTTGGATGAAATGTCGGGAGCAATCGTTGCGAGCTTAGTGCTTTCGGAGTCGGGCGGTGTTGTACATGGGAGTGCCCACCATCCGAACCTGGGTAGACCTAACGTATCATCGTGGGCATCGATCGGAATATCGGGCCCATTGGACGCTAGGTACCACTATTAGAGGCAACGTCTCACCCTGTGTCGAGTTGAATACCAAGTGTCATGAGTGCTCTAGCCCGTGTTAGCGGGGATTCATTTCTTGTCTTTTTCATTTCTTTCCTTTATTCCTACCCTACCCATTCCTATCATCCGCATAGCTCTCACAACCTAGGCTAGGCTAGTAGCCTTCAAGCCATCCACCTCCCTGTGTTCGATATAACCGCACCCTACATTAAGCGTGCACTTGTGGTAAAACGACACCGCACCCTAATCATAAACGGGGCGTCGGTCATATGTAGGAGCTGTAAGTTTCCTTTAATCACAATTATTTATCTTTTTGTTTATGTTTGTTTGTCATCATCAAAAGGTGGAGAATGTTGAGTATTGGACTTCTCCCTACTTGGTGTTAATGATGAGCAAACATAAATACTTGTGACTAATCCCTATTTGTAGTAAATCCATTGCCCATGCATGACATGACGATCAATTAGTAATGGATGATACTCAAAGATCACTGAAAACAAAGGAAGTAGATTGGATGATCATATATGGTGATTGATGCTCCAAGAAGACTTCAAGCTCATGCGTTGGAAAGAAGAGAGAGTTCTACAAGTGTAATTTTCTTGTTTATCTTCTAGTATGTAGCTTAGAAGTAGAACTTTGTTGGAGCACACACACATATCTTTATTTCAGTCTTAGGAATTCTTCAGATCAATTTTCCCTAGGCTTCAATTCATTTCTATCTAGACTGTGCTGTTCTCTACAGTCGACTGCTGAATGATTTACAGTCGACTGTCTCAAAATAGTTGACTGTGTTTTGTTCTCCAGTCGCCTATTATGCACAACCTTTATCAGTCCAGTTTTGGGCTTCTTAGCTTTAACTTCTTCAGGCGACTACTATACATTTCACAGGCGCATGTCCAAGTGATAGTCGATTGTGTTTTGTTAATCAGTCACATGTCTATCTTAAGTCCAAATCGTTTTATCTGTTTTGATCTGGCCAGTCGACTATTGTTGTATTGTCAGTTGACTGTCCAATGATACAGTCGATTGTCAATGCTTCAACAATCGTCTGTCTTTGAGCCTCTTTGATGACTCAACTCTCTGGAAAATGTCAGGGTCTTAACAGTCGTCTGTAGAAGGAATACAGTCGCCTGTTTAATTTAACAGTCGACTGTCTTCTCTTCATCAGTCGCCTGTCCTGTTTTCCCAGACTTTTCTCAGATTTCCTCAACTTACCCAGCTTTCGGCCAGTCGCCTGTTGTAGGATTTACAGTCGCATGTTGGTCTAACAGTCGACTGTCTCTACCTCATCAGTCGAATGTCCACGTGGTAAGTTACCGTTATAAATTCTCACCTACCCTATGTTACTGTGCAGCAGTCGACGGTGAGTTATTCAACAGTCGACTGTCACGGGCGCAGATTCTATCCGGTGAGTTTTTCCTCACGGATTTCAAAGGGGTTTTTTGGTGTGTTACGCCTATTTAACCGAGACCCGAAAGACACGAGCCCAGAAACCCGACTGCCGGTCAAGAGCCCATCTGCGCGCTCAGGCCCACTCGATAAGGCCCTATAAGGGACCCCCCCCCGAATGTCGATCCGGCCCGGCCCCGATAACACGCTGGCCACTCGCCCACTCCTGCGATAACCGCTCCCCCGGTTCCGCGACCACTGAATGGAAGTTATGGGGAGATGCTGGCATGGCGCAGGGAGCGGAGACGGGGGGCGGATTGAGGGGGCACGATTGAGGGCGGACGAGCGACGTGGGTCGGGGGCAATCACGGCGGAGGTCTATAAAGGGGCTAGGAGGACGACAGGACAGGAGACCGCATCTCAGGTATTCAAAACCTAAGGTACTCCATCAACGACCTAGCTCCCCCATTTCTCCTCCTTTCTCCCCCGCTCGCGCCGTGAGACGCCGTACCGATCTCCTCTCGAGTCGTACCGTCTCCGCCGGGCCTCCTCTTTCAGATCACTGTCTGACTTAGGCATCGGAGGGGTTTTGGCCGGAACCAAGGTCCGGCCCCCCTGACAAGTATTCTCGTCTACGCAGGATGATATCCAATCCACGGGCCGAGGCTTCCCCTCCGCCCCTCGCCGACCACGCAACCAGCTGGACGATTGAGGCTCCCCCTCGTCGTCCGACCGCTGAGGCCGAGCGCAACCGACCGAGGCCGAGCGTCTCAACCCAGGCCGAGGCTTCCCCTCGCCCTACCAACGGCCGAGGCCCCCGATTCGACCCAGCCAACGCACTCCACGTCGTCTGTAGATCCGACTCGAGCCTCGTCTGCACCAACTCGACTTACCCGAGGGACCCAAGCGGGCCCCTTGACCACGTTGATCGGGTTGTCCACGGTCAACGCTTTGTAGTGAGAAAACACTCTGAAACATCTGGCACCGTCTGTGGGAACGAACTGTTCCACGAAGAAGCAAACCACACCTGCAATGGCACGAGCCAGCAACGGAAGGAAACGCATGCCCCCATCCCGGAGGAGGGGAATGGCGCATCCAACGGCAACCTCGAAGGCACAACCGTCAACAACCACCCCGCCCCCACAACTGAAGAGATTGGCGGGTCGGAATTGGCCACACAGGGGCAACTCCGTGCCCTGGCCCAGGAGACCAATGCGAATCTCCAGACACTGGTCGCGGCAGTACAGTAACTCGTCAGCACTGCGCCAGTTAACGGAGGCGCATTGGGCGACGACCATCATTGGGCGGGGGGTCCCCCGCTCTTACGATCCGCTGTGGTCGACGACCACGGGAACCAAAGACCGAACGCGGAGCGTCGGTTCACGTTGTTCGGCTCTCGCCAGGCGAGATCACGCGCCTCATCCCCTCATCGTGAAAGGAGCCGAAGAGAAACTGAGGGCACGGGGGACGAATCGATGACCGCGTCGTCTCGTCGACCACGGTCACCCCACCGCAGGAGAAGCAGCCGACACCACTCGAGAGACCGATCGCGGCGGAGCAGGAGCTCCCGCCGGAGGAGCCGGGAGCGCCGGGTCAGCCTGACCCCCAGTGTGGCGAGGGCCGTAGAGCCAGCCCCGCCGGCGCTGGTGCACCCTCCACCACCGAACGAACCGGAGGCGGACGGGTGTCGAACCCCCGGAGGCATCCACGGGGACCGGTGCCCCCTATCACGGAGGATAACCGATGCGCGGGTCCCCTCCCGATTCAAGATCCCGATGCTGGGAAAGTACGACGGGATAGGGGACCCGGGAAACCACGTGATGGATTACGAGGGGGACATGTCCTTCCAAGGAGCCGACGATGACCTGCTCTGCCGAGGCTTCTATTCTACTCTCAGGGGAGCGGCGAGGACCTGGTACCGCAGCCTGCCCAGCTGCTCCATCGACAGCTTCGAGGAACTCACCCAGCTGTTCTGCAAACAGTTCATGGCGGGGAGGCAGATAAAGCCTGATGCTGAACATCTATTCAACATAGTGCAGGGCCCAGCCGAGCCGCTCCGACAGTTCATGCACCGCTTCAACGCGGAGAGGCTGAACGTGAACAGCCCTCCCAACCTCGTGGTCTAAACGGCCCTTAAGAAAGGGCTGCGCCATAGAGGCCTTAAGAAATCTCTGCACAACGATCCCCCGAAGGACCTCCCCGGGATCATGGCGAGGGCCGAGCGCTTCATGCTGACCGAAGAGGCCTTGGCCGTTGATGCGGGGAAAGCCGCTCGAGGGACCAAGCGCGGCGACAACGGACGAGGCAGCCCCGAAGGGTACCGGACCGAGAAGAGGCCGAGAAACAGGCAACGCGGAGAAGGTACGAGGGACGCCACCCCAGACGCCGTCCTCGCTCAAGTACAGAAGGAAGAGCGCGCCGATCGCCCCCCACCAAAGGCAAAAAGAGGTGGGAAGAGTGGGGAGAAGTACTGCAAGTACCACAAAGACAATGGCCACGACACTGAAGACTGCTGGCACTTGAAGAAGGACATAGAGAAGCTGATGAGCCGGGGGCACGCCAGGAACTTAGCCGACGAGCCGACTCACGAGGAAGGGACCTCTATGCAGCCGGACAAGGGGAAGAAGATCAACACCGTCCAAGGACCCCTCCGCATCATAGAGTGAGCGGGCGAGCTCGCTCCCCCCAGTCGTAGCCTAGTCCGAGGGGATTATCTAGGTTTACATCCCTCTGTCTAGCTTTATTCCCTGTTTCCTTTCCTCCAAATGTACCGGTCCGACAGGACTCTTAAGAGTACAATTGCATTCCCTTTTGTCTTTTCTTAATCTTCGACGGAATCGACGTTTCACTAAGGGTGCAGAAGGATGAAGACCGCCGCCTCACTGGAGGGGGAGCTTTGCCCTCGCCGACCGACTCCTACGCTCAGAAGTCTGGGGGCAATTCTCCCAGCCGGCGCGGACGCCGACCGGTCCTAAGCCGAGGAGCTGGGCCCTCGCCGACCGACTCCTGCGCTCATAAGTCTGGGGGCAATTCCCCCAGCCAGCGCGGACGCCGACCGGTCCTAAGCCGAGGGGCTGTGCCCTCGCCGACCGACTCTTGCGCTCATAAGTCTAGGGGCAATTCCTCCAGCCAGCGCGGACGTCGACCGGTCCTAAGCCGAGGAGCTCTGCCCTTGCCGACCGACTCCTGCGCTCATAAGTCTGGGGGCAATTCCCCCAGCCAGCGCGGACGCCGACCGGTCCTAAGCCGAGGGGCTTTGCCCTCGCCGACCGACTCATCCGCTCATAAGTCTGGGGGCAGTTCCCCCAGCCAGTGCGGACGCCGACCGGTCCTAAGCCGAGGGGCTTTGCCCTCGCCGACCGACTCCTGCGCTCATAAGTCTGGGGGCAATTCCCCCAGCCAGCGCGGACGCCGACCGGTCCTAAGCCGAGGAGCTTTGCCCTCGCAGACCGACTCCTGCGCTCATAAGTCTGGGGGCAATTTCCCCAGCAGGCACGGACGTCATCCAGTCCTAGGCCAAGAACAAGGCAGCAACACAAAATACGCGAGAAGTCCGAGTAAGTCAATTTCGTTTATAACAGTTAACCAGGGTACAAAAATGTGTCTTATTTACAGGGAATCGAAGCGAAGAAACCTCTCTACAAATAATCCATTCACGACGAATGACAAAGTTCGTCACCTACAGAAGCTAGGTCGACACCGACAGAGCAAAATTTATTGACAAAAGACCCAAAGTAGTCGGCCCAAGCGAGCAGCCATGCAACCAGCAATTATTGGCCCCGGAGCCGGTAGCGAAGCCGAAGGAGATAGCAGGGGCAGGGATCCATTTCAAGTAGACTGGCCCAAAGCGAAGCGGATGCTAAAAAATTTGAGGATAAGGCCAGGAGGGACGGCTTAGGGAGCCCGGGCTCGGGAGGACACATCCTCGGGCACTTCGCCCTGCTCGGAGCTAGGGGGATCGACAAGCGGGGGAGCCTGCCGAACGCGCTCCGCACAATCCCGGAAGGAAGACTGGACGACTTCGACAATCCGAGGGGCGATGAGGTCTTCATACGTACCGAAGGCCTCCCTGAGAACCTCGAAAATCTTCTCCCCCAGGGTCCCGACGACACCCCTCTCCACCTCCTCCGCAAGCCGCGCCACCTGACGCCGATCCGATAGTTCCATCTGAAGCTCCTCCCTCTCCAGGCGGAACGACTCAGCCGCGTCCTCAGCCGACTGCCGAGCGTCCTCCAACTTTCCCTGGAGGTCACCCACTCGCCCCTCCAGCTCGGCCACACGGAGCTTGAGATGACGAGACTCCATCTGAGCCTCCGTCATAGCTACCTCCGCCGCCCCGGCCCGCTCGTGGGCCTTCATGGAGGACTCCTCCAGCTCCCTCAAGAGGACGGCTCAGCACTGCAACTCCACGGCGAGCGCTGAACCCTGGAAGACGAGACAGGGGCTAAGAAGAGGATAAATGGAAGGAGAGGATAGCAAGATAACCGAACCTGTTGAAGGATCCAAACCAAGGAATCCGACATCTTGTCGGCAGGGATCTTCTTGAGAAGGCTGCGGTCCCAGGGAGGGACGGAGACCTCAGCAACCTGCTGGGCCAAAGCTCGGTCGACAAACATCGAACTCCCAGGGATGACATCGAGGGAAGCCAAATTGCTCGCCAACAGGGCTCCGATCCCCGGTGATATGGGCGAGGACGCTGCGAGGGGGGTGGTTGTCAAGGCAACCGGAAGATCCCCGGTGGTCGCCGCAGGGAGCACGGAACCCGCCGGACTGGAGGGATCCGCGTCCTCCCTCCTCTTCTTTCCTCCGTGAGGCTCCGAGGGCGCCGGAGGGGAGCGCTTCTGCCTCGCACCATCCCCACCCTCGGGAACCAGAGGGGGCGCGCCTAGGGCAGAAAGGACTGCACCAGACCCGTCGTTACCCCCTGCCTCTTGGGCTGGCGGGGCGGGTCCAGCCCTTGTGACCCCCCTGGGAAGAGGATCGCCAGAAGAAGAGGCGGGAGGCGCGGCCACAACCTTACCCACAGAAGGCTCGGCTCGGCGCACTTCCTCCTCAACGGTCCGCCGAGGCGCCCTTCCAGAGGTACTACCTCGGCTCCGAGCGGCTCCACGGCGGATCAGCTCATCGACGTCACGGACGAACTCGTGGCCAGCCATCCCTACAAGGGAAACCAAAATCAGGATGAGTCACAGGGCGATTCGAGACTGAAAAAGCGACCTACCCGGAGACCACAAGACGGCCTTCAGGAGTAGGTCGTCCAACAAAGACCAGATGGACTTCGATTCCAAGGGGAGGGTCGACAGCAGTGCGGCAGCTGCCTGATCAACGTCAGAGAGGGCTAGCGGCGGGCGAGGCTGGACAGACCCGCCCCAACTTGTCAAAATCTAGGCGTCCTCCAGGAAGATCACAAAGACATAATCCGAACTCCAATCCCCCGACCAGCGGGGTAGCCCGATCAGGCACTCCCTCCTCGAGCGAGCTCGGAGTTGCAGCCATGACCCCGGGCCGACCGTCTGGATCTGATAAAAGTGGAAGCGAAGGGGGAGAGACAGCTCCAGACCGCAGGTACAGCAGAGCGTCGCAAAGCCCGTCAGTACCGCAATCGAACAAGGGGTGAACTGGCAAAGGGGCACCATGAGATATTCCATGACCTGGATGAAGAAGGGATTGAGCGGGAAACGAAGACCCAGGCGGAACATTTCGACGTAGACGCCGACCTCATTGCTCCTCGGAAGGCAAATCCGCTCGTCGACGAATGGAACTCGGACATCGTACGGGAAGCAGAGATACCTTTCCCGGATCTCCGTGGCCACTAAAGGAGGGGTCCCCGACGGCGTTCGGAGGACAACCGGGGGCACGTTAAGCCGCACGGCAGCCGACGCCACGTCATCACAGGCGAAGTCTGGGAAAAGCTTCCCTTTCCCCTTATCTCGGAGGGGACGACTTCCGGCGGAGGAACCTGATCCCCCTAGCCGGGGCCCGCCTCGCCTGGACTCCGGAGGATCCCTCGCCCCTGGGCCAGAACCGCCTATCCTAAGAGCAGCCATAATACGAGAGCGAGAAAGGAATTACCTTTTAACTAGTTTGGAGGAGACAAGGAAGCGAAGGCGACGGGAAACTCCGAGTTGTGGAAAGCCTAGAACAATGGGAAGAGAAAGAAAGAAGTGGAGATCAACGCAGCTGGGGATCTTATATACCAGACACAGGGACGAATTCGAAGCACCTGACAAGAACGTGTGGCAGGCCTCGAAGAACCGGCGGCGTTTCGAAATCGGCGCCAAGGGAAGTCCAATCGATTCGCCTCATCATGACCTACATTTATGACCACGCCTCGATTAAAGCGCCACTCGGAACCCCAGGAGGCACAGCGGTCGAACCGAGCAAGCCAAGGACGATCGACCCCACTGAGGGCGGCTCATGAACCCCTCGGCTTCTCAACTTAAGACGACCCCGCGAGCGGTGGGGATAAGCTCGCAGCTACACGTGACAGCATCAGAGGACCGACGGCGCTTCGGAGCCCGCGCCTTAAAAGTATCGAACGGACCAACTCATGATGACGACTAATAAATGAGTCGGCATCAACTGACGAGCCTGTCAAAGTCAGCGGAAGTCGCATCGGCCGAGCTGAACCGGCCGAAGCCGATCAACCCGACCGATGGGGGCAATTGTTACGCCTATTTAACCGAGACCCGAAAGACACGAGCCCAGAAACCCGACTGCCGGTTAAGAGCCCATCTGCGCGCTCAGGCCCACTCGATAAGGCCCTATAAGGGACCCCCCCGAATGTCGATCCGGCCCGGCCCCGATAACACGCTGGCCACTCGCCCACTCCTGCGATAACCGCTCCCCCGGTTCCGCGACCACTGAATGGCAGTTATGGGGAGATGCTGGCATGGCGCAGGGAGCGGCGACGGGGGGGCGGATTGAGGGGGCATGATTGAGGGCGGACGAGTGACGTGGGTCGGGGGCAATCACGGCGGAGGTCTATAAAGGGGCTAGGAGGACGACAGGACAGGAGACCGCATCTCAGGTATTCAAAACCTAAGGTACTCCATCAATGACCTAGCTCCACCATTTCTCCTCCTTTCTCCCCCGCTCGCGCCGTGAGACGCCGTACCGATCTCCTCTCGAGTCGTACCGTCTCCGCCAGGCCTCCTCTTTCAGATCACTGTCTGACTTAGGCATCGGAGGGGTTTTGGCCGGAACCAAGGTCCGGCCCCCCTGACGAGTATTCTCGTCTACGCAGGAGGATATCCAATTCACGGGCCGAGGCTTCCCCTCCGCCCCTCGCCGACCACGCAACCAGCTGAACGATTGAGGCTCCCCCTCGTCGTCCGACCGTCGAGGCCAATCGCAACCGACCGAGGCCGAGCGTCTCAACCCAGGCCGAGGCTTCCCCTCGCCCTACCAACGGCCGAGGCCCCCGATTCGACCCAGCCGACGCGCTCCACGTCGTCTGTAGATCCGACTCGAGCCTCGTCTGCACCAACTCGACTTACCCGAGGGACCCAAGCGGGCCCCTTGACCACGTTGATCGGGTTGTCCACGGTCAACGCTTTGTAGTGAGAAAACACTCTGAAACATGGTGTTTCAGTTTAAAGGGTTTGAGAAACCTATAAAAGGAGCCTCTACTGTTCAATTGATAGGTTACCAAGTTATTCATTCATTCAAGGTTAATTTGCTAAATCATTCAAGCTTTCTTTCTCTCAAGAGAAAAGCTCTAAAATCCTAAAGCCCTAGAATTCTTATCTTCAATCTCTTGCTCTCAAACCTAGAACCAAAGAGAAATCGTCTAGGCATTTGGTGCAGTCAAGAGAAAGGGCTTTCCTCTCTGCAAAGAGAGTCTTTCAATACACAACACACTTCTCCTTCAAGTTATACTTCAAGGCATTGTTGATTGTAAGTGTTGCTTATTTTCATATTTCATAACTCTCGTTATTTAATCAACTCTCGGGTTATGAGAGTGGTTTGCTTGCTCCCAAGTTGTGGGAGTTAAGGACATCGAGTGTATTTCGATTTCATTTGTAGGGTTGCTACAAGTGGGTTTTTAAGGAAATCTCATGTTAGGGTTCTAACTTGAGTATCCGGTGGCTACCGGGTGGAATGAACGTAGGATTACCGGGAACAAGTTGGGAAGTGACTTGGGTAATCAGAACCCTTGAAACATCCTTGCGTTTGCATTGTTTCATTTTGGGGTTCTCTTTTGTTCTGCATTTATTGTTGGTTTGGAATTTAATTTGGTGTAAATATCTTTTTAAATTGCATAAACACTATTCAACCCCCCTTCTAGTGCTTTCCCCATAGCCAGGGTCCTTACAAGGAATATCAACTCAAATTGTTATTGATTGACTAAACTATGTTCTCACTAACATTAAAGTGTCCTTCTTAACACTGGCTTAAGGACAATGATTTCCTTGAAGCCCTAGACCCAACACAATTCAATCTGCAAGGTATGAAACTTCGTGCAAACTGTTTGACTCGAAGATGAATGTATGAGTGGTGCAAGACTATGTATCCCAACCGGATCTTGAGGCGAGCAACTTGTTGAGCACACTCAAGGTTGTAATGCTCAAGCATTTGGATACATGAGATATTTGCGCATCTATTATTTTTGTTGGGACGCATAATATCTTAATGAGATTTAGAAAAGAAGAAGGTATTCATGAAAGTCAATTGAGAAAGAAAGTGTTATCTATCATTAGTAAAGGAAAAAAGTAGGAGGAACTGAAAAATGTGACATATTTGATGTCATGGTTTCAAGATAAATCGTTATACAAAAGGAATAGATTATCCTACGTGTTGGAAAAGGAGCAATTGTTGTTTCTTCGACTATAGAGGACGTCTAACACATTTTGGCGAATGTTGTCACATTGCTTCTGAAGTAATAAATAATTTGTATAACAATATTATATTAGGTGGTAAAACATGAATGTGCAAGTTATAAAAAACTTATCTATGGCAAAATAGACTAGGCCATACCAAAGAGAACAGACTTGAAAAGTCATATAAAGAAAGGGCTTTTGACCTCTCGTATTATGAGTCGAAAGACACTTGTAAGTCTTGTCTCGAAGGTATGATGGTCAAGCTCCTTCTGTAAGACAGTGGGAGAATGAGTTGGAGAACTCACGGTCTTGTACATATGGATGTATCCAGACCCAAGTCTAAATTAGCCTAGATATGTTATACTTATTTTATTACGACACGGGTTCTTGATGAAACACAAGTTGATAAAATAGAGTACACAGTGACCGAAGTATTTGAACTGCTTCGATCAGAGCGAAGAGTAGAATACTTAGATATATAATTCTTGCGTAGTTAAATGAAAATTTGATTTACTCTCAGGTCAAGTCTCTTAACACATCGGTGTATTGGAGAGCTTGAATCGCACTTTGTTAGACATGGTGTGATACATGGAAAGTGATTCTGAGTTACAATCCCCCCCTCTGGGTTAAGTCTCAGATAGTAATGCCTAGATTCTTGATAAGGTTCTGTGAAGACCTTATCAATATGATATTCCTCAAATTAATCGTTAGGAAGTCACAGGATTACTCGAGTCTCGTGAGATGAAAAAGTCGATTAAGACATAATAATTGATGATGGCCTAGACAACTTTCAAGATGTCATTCAGAGTAGTGACTCTAAGAAATGGCTTGATGCAATCTGAAAAAGGTCCATGCACGTAAATAAGGTATAGACCTTAGTTGACGTGCCCGAGGAAAGTGTTTCCTTTGGCTGCAACTGAATCTTCGAGACAGAAGATTGGTGCAGATATAAATTAGTGAAGTACAAGTTATGTTGGTTGAAAATAGTCATCATCGAAACTCTTATAAACGGATTGTAATAAAATTTTCTCGCCAACGCCTATGTACCGATTTATTCGGATCAGACTCGATGTAAATGCTCATAATGACCATGAAAACTGGAGCTTTCATGTATAGTCTGTTTTCTAAATATGATTTAGAAGAACAAACTTATTTGAATCAGCCAGAGAGTTTTCAAGGTCAGTGGGAGCGAATAAAAGGCATGCAAGACATCAAGGAGCCGGAACATATGTTTTGATAAAGTGGTCAAAGAGTTTGACATTTTATCAAAAACGATTATGAACCGTCGGATGACCAGTGTCTATTTTGAAGCATTCTCGTAAGTTACGAAAAGGATATTGTTTTAAGTCTCAAGTGAGGACGTTGAGCTGGATGAGATCCACGCAAGTTAGAAATTATGGATTACAAAAGACCAAGGTAATAATTTGAATGAGATTCAAATGATTGGTCTAGTACAAATATAAAAACTCATTAAGTCTATACGATAGACGGCTTAGCAGATCCACTCACGAATGTTCTACCACATAAATTCTAGAGAGACTTATGTGTAAATGCGGTATGATATACCGGGATAAATGGGCCAGAGTGCAAGTGGGAGATGTTGGGAGATATGTATGTCCTCGAGGTAATTTATCTCTGTGTACATGTACAAACATCTTGTTCAAAATAACAGTAAGTCGTTTGGTAAGAATTTTCCTAAGTTAATAATAATGTAGTCGACATTAGAACTTAGGTAAAGTCCTGAGACATAATACGAAGTTAAACAAGTATTGAAATGAGGATCTCGATCATGGAGAATTGTTTGACCGTTAGTAGCATAAGTTTGAAATCGTTCGTATTCGTAGATATTTCAAAAAAAGGATATCGAAACATCAGATAGACCATTGTGTCTTTGTCTTCACCATGGAGTGGTGACGATGATCTCATGAGACACATGTGCTAATTGGAGAATGAGTTCACTGAACGACCCAATGAGAATTATCACATAGTTAACATAACAAATCTATCAGTGATAACTCTCGGTGATGATAGGCTAGTTGGTCATTAGACTTAAGGTCATTGTACGATCGTATACGTGAACGGTGTCATTTAGATCTCTGAACTAGCTTCGAGGCAAGGCTTGTTGAAAGGTCGTTGGTTAGGTGACACTTGAAGCGTGCGAGGAGAGTAATGACCAAGAGAGAATTCGTCTCTTCCATATGGGGAGTTACTGTCGCACGTGTTGGTTCGGTCTTTAGTGAAAAAAATTAGCCAAAGTATGTTGGAAGAAGTCCAACATTATTTGACTAAAGATCGATGGAGACTAACCAAGTTCAAGCTATTAGGGTTGCCAGTGTGGCCATACCCTAGGCTTGATTAGGCAACATAGTTTTGATGAATGGACTAAAACTACGGGATTCATCAGAGACACAGTCATGGTGGTCTCGAAAATATTCATGTCAATGAGTTAACCACATAATTATGATACCGAAACAGGGACGGCACCTGCTGCTCGTGGTCTTGCCGTCTGGGGTTTCGAGCTCCACCTGTAGTAGGGTCAGGCTGTAGGGTCTCACACAGAGTGAGACCTTCGTTAAATAGGTAGAATTAAGGGAGATGATGCATTGGATGTAAGGGAATTTAATACGTCAAAAATTGTTTGTAACAAAAGTTTTTGAATATTATAGATGTGGGTTATTGCATATGCTGCAAAAGGAATATAAAATAAATTGTAAATCGTTTACAAATATATTTGACAATAAGTGCATAGAAATAAAGAGGATCTTTCCACGAAAGTCGGGAAGAAAACTGCGCTCAAATCGGAGACAAAATGCACTTTAAAATGATATTTAAAAGGGTGTTATAAATATTATTCAAAATAATCATTACAAGTTTTTTTAAACATGAAAGTATTTTTAATTTTGTTTTAAAAAAGGCTGAGAAATAGCCCAGCCAATGCCCAGCGCTTGGCGCTGGGCAAGGACCAGCGGGCCTGGGCCTGGGCCCGGGAGCTGGCTTGGGCCAGTGCCTTGGGCACTGGGAATGCCAGCGTGCATGCACCCAAAAGGAAAGTTGTGCACGTGGGGCCCCACGGTGGGCCCCACGATGATGGGTTTTCGAACCCGAAGTTGCATTTTTTGGAGGCTAGAGTTTTCAGCGAAAATATGGGTTTTGCTAAACTTTGCGACGACATTTGAGAGGTCAAACGGAGTCGGAATTGAGCCACCTTTGTTTCTATGCGATCACCGTTTAGTGCCTTTTGATTTGATATATTGAGATCACTTGCAAAGCTCAATGGTGAGGGAGGAAAAATTAGCTAAAGATTGGCCTTCGTGGAAGGCAAACTTTAATTAAATTTTTTCTCCAAAATTTTAGTCACACATCTGTAATTGAGAAAGGGGAGGGGTTAGCCGCTTATATAAATAAGGCCCAACCCCCTCCGTGCAACTTGCACCAAGCTCTAGATCTGAGTAGCTCCATTAACCGTGAGCATGCTTGGGTCTAAGCTTAAATAAATTATTCACTCTTCTCCCTAAATCTTTTTTTCTCCTGATCGGACTCTAGCAAAGCTACGAAGGAGTTTGGATCGGATCTGAAGTCTTGACGAAGGATCCACTCAAGGTGAAACTTTCTTCGGCGTGGGGTTGGCTCACCGACAGAGTGTTGCTCACCTCGAGATGCGGTTTGGCTCGGGACGCGGTTCGGCTCGGGAGAAGTGGCGCGGGGCATCGCTTTGAAGATAAAGAAACGTTACTGAAAACGATGCTTCGTATTTTGCGAAAACGAAGTGGAATGCATGTAGTTTATTAACATGCATTTATAATTGCAATATGTTGATAGATCTATCCTTATGGGTTGGTCGGACCCAACCCCGGGATAGTAGAGATTCTGGCTAGGGTTGTTTCTTTAGTGTTAGACTTAAAACTGTTTTAAGTTGTTCTTTCCGTTGCTTAATTTGATCTAGTGGTCTGTCTGACTTAGGCCAGACATCGATTTTATAGCCCTAAGAACCCAGAATACCCTACAGAAACAAGTATACAAGCTCCTCCTATTTCTTCCCGTTTTTATAACCCGCAAGGCTACCCAAATCAGCAGAAATTTTCAGCACTGACACCTTGTCTCCTAAAATGTAAAAAATTGCTCCGACCTCCAAAAATTCTGAAAAAACATGCGTTGGAATCTGGACTTCACGATCTGTAACTGAAAAATAATAGAAGTCAAAGATAAAGACGTTAATAAGCCGTAAAAATTTTGTTTTGTGCATAAGTAAACAATAAGCTCCAATATTAAGAGATATCATCAAAATGCTTGTATCGAAGCCAAAATGAACACAAATTACGCACAAAAAGCACAAAAACGGGGGGATAAATATACAAAATCTACTTGAATCATTAGACATTGATGTTCCTTGTCGAGGTGTACTTTATCTTCTCTTTCCCTTTCTTTTGTTAATTCTCTGTAATTTCTGTGCTTCTCAAGTTTCTATTTCTCCACTTTCAAAATTTCTTCGAGAGAGGTAGCATTAGTCTCACTTAGGAGGTAGTAACAAGTTTACAAGCTCCCCCAATTTCTTCCCGTTTTTATAAATTTTGCTGGAAGAAGAAACATTGGTCTCACTAAGAGACATTTATTAGGGTGTGAGCTCCACATGTTTCTTTTCTTCTATTTTTTCAGTTGTGGAAGGAGAAATATGACTCAGGGAGCATATGCAAGGGTGCAATACTCATTTACTTATATATTTCTCACTTATTCTGTCAAGTCACGGCTTCAAACGTGATTTTATTATTTATTTTTCATGACAGAACTATTGCTTAGGGCTAGATATAAGAATCATGCCCCGAGAGGTGAGATCACTTAGCAGTGTTATGACATCATTCTAGTGTCCATATTGGTTTTTAATTAGACCATAGATCTTGTAGGATTTATTAACCGCGGGGTACTCATCTTTTAAGACTTGTGTCTAGAACATGGCAACAATTACTGTTGCATCCCTTTGCATTCATTTATTTGTTTATAAGGGAAGAAGGATATTGGTAATTTCAGTGGAACTTCAGGTCCATTGCCAATAATATTTATTCACGGATTTGAAAACAATAATTGCGACATGAGCCATTATACATAATTATTTATAAGCACAATTGCACGAATTGATATAACACTGTAAATTATATCATGCAAAGACAACTATAATGAATAGGCTAATTGTGTGGATCGGCCAGCCACCACATAAAAATACAATGTCCCAAAGTCCATATATACAGTCCATTTTACTCAAATGAAAGAGAAAATTACAACTTTGGAAACCACATGGGTCCTATTGAAAATCTTCATCTTCAAGAGTGGCATCCGCCTCCATGGAAATGGTCATCAGTCTTGGGCATTAGATATATTTTCTCATTACAATTTCTCTCAAACGAAAAGAAAATTGCAGGAAAAGTAAAATGTGTGACTAAACAGTCGATCCAAAACCACAATTAGCCATTCATGCAAAATTTGTGCCCATAAAACACATTTATAACGCGTCGCAGGCATCATAAATTCAGAGTAGGATAAAATATATCAAATTTAATGCAAACCACGAGACGATGTCATACACCATTAGGTTAGATAACTAATGCAGAACGGTCACATGCTTTTTATAATTATTAAGCTAATGCTCGTATAACAAAGCATAAAATTTTTTCCAGAATATGTGACAGGAAAGTGTGATGCAAGGCATATAAATATGATCCAAACACATGCATCATATATTATAATATGCTATGTATAAGTTGTGTGAATATGGGTCGATTCAAATAAAATTGAATAGTGCCCTCAAATATTTTGTTTTGTAAAAGGAAAGATTTCTTTTTTATGCCCCCGTATAAAACCCCAAAAATCCCCATATTCCCCCTTGTAAAGCCCTTATTTTCCCATATTTTTCTTTTACTTATTAGGCCCTAAAACCCCTTATTTTTCTTTTCAATCATTTTTTGGTAAGGAATTCGGCGTGCGGTGCTTGAGGCCCGCAGCCATAGTATATATATTTTTATTTTTCGGCATGTGGGCCTGAGCCCACAAGTCGCCGTGGGCTTCAGGCCGACGGCCCCCCGCCGGTTTTTTTATTTCTCAGCCCGTGGGTCAGAGTCCACTGGCCACGTGGGCTTCATGCCCACGGTTCTATTATTTTTTTCGTTTGTTTTTCTTCTTCGGCCTGTGGGTCGGAGCCCACAGGCCTGTGGGCTTCAGGCCCATTATTCTACTTTTTTGGTTAATTGGGCCGAAGCCTTAGCATTGGGGGAGCGGCGGGAATAGCCCCCCTGTTAGTGGTTTCCGCCGGGATTGTAGAAGCTGTGTTGCCGTGGGTCAGGGTCAACGTCGGTGCCGGCAGCAAAGGGGGGCCTGCCGGGATAAATTAATAAAAAAATTGTGAAGATCCAGTGAGGGGATTGTCGCTGCACGTTGGCTGCGTGCATATGCCGTTTTGAAAACAACGTGATCAGGTGGTTGGATGAGGCTGCCGGCGGTGAGGGGTCGTTGGCGCTACGGTTTTTTGGGGGGGATTTGTTTTTTTTTGTTGAAAAAAGTAAACCCTAATTTGGGTTTTGTCGCCGCTCAAGGCGGCGGCGTACCTCCACCAAGAGTTGGGGGGGTCGGCGGGGCAAGGGGTGAGGAGGGGCATGGGCCACGCCGGCTGGCGACGGAGGCGACGACGGCAGGGCCGTGTGATGTTTTGTTTGTGTGTTTTTGTTTTATGATTAAAATACCCAAAAATAGGAATTTTACTTCTTTTTCCTAGGCTCGACGGTGGAGAGACATCATCTTTGGTTGCGTGAGAATAAAAATCGATTTTTTCTTTTCCGATTTTTTCGCTCGTTGCGAAAGGAGAATATAAAGAATGAGGATCTACATTCTTCTCCTAACTTTCGCAACGAACGGACATTCGAAACTCATGAAGAACGTGCTAATAACGTGTTATGAATGCGTACATTCTGGGGGAGACAACAAACATTAATCCTCTTTATCGGTCAGAATACATCGAAATAAATACGAATCAACGTGTAATAATTTTCCAATGCGTCCACAGTAAGAATTACGGGGACTAGTTTTAATGTCCACCAACATCGGGGTTATAAAATATTTTTTATTTGCCAACGAGCCTTTGCTTGGTTGGTATCGTCTCCTTCCTTCCTCGTGGGAGACGAATGATCAAGGCACGAATGATCAAGGCGTGGCTCAGGTGGCAAACCCACCCACCCACCCACCACCCCCAAACCGGCGTACGAGAGAAATCAAGGCAAAACGCGCACTGTAAAAATTCTTTCAGGTCTATCAAAAAAAAATATTTTCTATTTTAATATAATCTTTTTTTTTGGTACTTATTTTAATATAATCTTTCAAAACCAATCAACCAGCATCTTGTGGTGAAAAGGTTTAGGCAGAAAAAACTGTCAGGTAAACTGAAAGCATGTCAGTAACTGGCAGAGCTACTTTCAGTTTTAATGTATCAACTGTTTTTCAAACTCAACTCACATGTCAAATGCACGAAGATTGATCCAAGAAGTCAAGCATAGAAGTTCACCGATGCAACGCAAGCATAGAAGGTTTCTCAAACAGAAGCGTCGTAGATATAACGACTAAAATCCATGCCCACCAAAGCTTGCAATTTTATTCCAAATTGAATCAATCTCAATAGACAATTGATCTAAGACAGCTCACAGTTCCAACAAAGGCTATGAATCGGAAGCCAAGAAAAGGTCGACCTTCATCTTTAGCTGGACAGTGTCTTGAGGTCCTCCTCGGTGAGGACGGATGGGACTACAATAGCTGGCTGTACAATGAACCCGGCCTTTTGGCAAGCATCCTCGAGAAGCTTCACCTGGTCTGGACCTTCCGGGCAGAATGCAATGATAGCGCCACCGCTGCCGGTGAACTTGGCTGCAGCGCCAACACTTCTGGCCACCTCAATCATCTTCAAGTTTAGAGCACCAAGCACTTCGTCCCCAAACATTTGTCTGAAGCACCACACAGAAAATGTTAGCATTCATCGCTGTTCCAACAAGCTGATAGTTCTCCAATGGTAAGTAAATGCGTAACATAATCAAACATAGAAGCAGCTGTATGCCAACATGGAAACAAAAATGAAATCCGCCGTGAAAACCCTGCTGAAGCTAGTTATATAGGCGTGTAAATAAATCTGGTATAAATTCGGAAAAGAAAAGCAAACACGAGGGGGAAAAGTTGGTTCAGATTAAGGTTGCATGCTACATTCCTTTTGTGCAACAAAATCGGCAGAGCGTAAGAACCTAAAGAGTTCCACACAAATCTCCATGCTCTGTATTATCTTGAGCAGGAGGGTAGATCTGAAAATCATAGTGGATATATTAGCATCTATGATTCTAAGATGCAAGGAAACACAACAAAATATGTTGGGAACCTAGTGGAATAATGGAAGATACCAAACTGTTACTTTGTCACACTGCATGCCCGAAGTTCCAAACTCTCTCAGAGATCTCCAATAATGTTAAGTCCAAAATATATTCAGATCTGATCTCATTTCGATCAATGGAGGTCTAGAAGCCATATGTAAATTGTTGGTGTTCAACAAGTTTCTTCGAAAGTCGCTTATTGGAAGCATACACATGATCTTGCACCAATTGGTAACATTTGTTCATTTCAATCATATTCATGGACAGCCATGGAGAGTGCAAAGAGAACCACACTATATCATTTATGGATGAATCATGTACCCGTATTGCATGCATGGTGGACAAACTGTATGCAAGATCCTTCACAAGAAATCCCAGATTTTAGTTCTTTAAAAACATCAGTAGACCTTTAAGATACATCATTCAAACAAGTGGTAGCAAATGGGTCGGGTTGGTCCAGGTACGGGTCGGGCTGGGTTTGACCTGACCTGTTTAAGGGTATACAGAGGCTACTTCGGATTCAATCCAGGTTGAGAACTTAAAACCAATACCCTACCTGACGGGTTGTCAGGTTACCCGAACCTGACCCGGTATGACCTGGTATGTAATTTTTTTCCATTTAAAAAAAGGAAATTTGAACTAAATTTCCAACACCACGCCTTGAACCCGTGAGCAAAGATCCACATGCACAAAGCACCAACCAACTTGAGCTAGAGAGATTCAATAAATTTAAACTATTTAAATCTTGTAAGCCTTATGATTTGAAATTAAAAATCATTTACAATGGAGGTATTCAAATTTCAAACAACGGACCTTCATGTGTAATGCTGCATACATCAAGCATGTAAACAAAATTCCTATGTGGGCTTATGTTTCATTTGGATATATAATTTCTATTTATGATTTTAAATATTTATAATATCATAACGGATAGAATATGGGGCAATCCGGGTTAGCGGTCAAACATACAACTGACCCAAATTTTATCCCGGTTGACTAGGTCGACCCGGATGCAACCGACCCGGTTAGGCATCTACCCATACCCGTTTAAGGAGACCGGATTCGGATCAGGTCGGGTCGGATTCATTTTGTCACCACTAATTCAAACCATATTCGCCTTTTCCACCTAGTGCTTGGTACTATTTCAAAATGAGATACACCTTTAACCTTGAACTTGACTTCTCCATCAACATCTAGGCATTTCTATCTCTAGCTTTCTGAACTGTGAAAGAGCATCTTCTAAGAAAGAGGTTCTTTGACATACTCAATAAGACACGACATGATCTTTCCTACTCTTTTGACACTCACTTCGCTACGAGTCCTTTAACTTGATCAATTTCCACTCTATTCACACCAAGATCCATGTTCACAAACAGACTCAAAAGGCTTTTTCCATTGGGGTCCCAATAATGTGAGGAATATGCACCAAAGGATGTACATGACATTGCACCTTGATATTTGATTCCAGCAACTAAGAATATGGCCCTGCTACAAAGAAGATGGATAGCTTCCACATCTTCCCTACAACAGGACTAAGTTCTTCTAGACATGCAACCTATTGCTTATGACGTCACCATCAAAAGCAACCACTCTAACCAAGTTCCTCTTTGGAACTTAAAATAAGTATCAAATTAAAAAGCAAACAAGAAAGACCTAACAGTTTGCTTAATATTGCTCAAGATATCTAATAGTTAGAGACTGTGTTACAAAATGGTATAAAACAAAAGATCTGCATTTCTCACCACATATAAATCACGGAGTGAGATTAAAAAATGAGAAAAATCAACATAACATGAAACGAAATAAGCAATAAGTAAATATAACATAAGTAACGTAAACATGTAATTGCCTCAAACTATTAATGAATGTTTCTGGAAAATGCTGGTTTACATTCTGCTTGATGCAATTCTTGTTTAACCTAAAGTTGATTACCACAAGGTTATAGTATTTTATAATCCATAATAAATATAACAGCAGATATGGACATCAGAGTGTATTATTTTAATTAACAGAACACTAAGTTGTCCTCTATAACGATACAATATATACTGGAATCTTCTATGACAATAGGTTTAAGTTCTATTTTCCCCAAGAAAAAAGTTATTTACTGGAAGGAATAAAGTCTAATAAGATAATCATATCAGCAGCAAAACTAAGCAGCAGATAACTTCTCAAAAACAAATTAAGACATTATTTGATATGTTTACCTTCGAAGATCAAAATTACGGTTCATGAGATGTGACAAGTCAGAGTATTTCTTTTCAAGCAAAGCAATTCGACCATCTAGAGCTATTTTGGCCACTTCTTCCATTGTTGATATGATAAATTCATCACCATCAAGCCACCTTTTACGTACAGTACTGTGCACCTAGAGTAAATACAGAAATAAATACAGAAAGGGAATGAGCAATAACCCCCAGATTAAATGCAGAAAAGATAAGCAAAAGACCAACATATGGCAGAAACCAGGATAGCCCATTGTAGATGTTTTATTTCACCATTTATATTATCTTTTTCCATCTATGTTAGATTATTATCCAAGAAAACAACACAGCGATCAGACTACATATCCATTTGATATCCATCAATTTCCAACCCCAAAGTCTAGAAGCTTCTTTCTACAAAAAGTTGATTCTCTATTACACAAAATTTCTATGTTTCATGATTTATCCATAAAAGAGAGACCAAACTGTTCCAATAAGGCAATAACTGCAAACCACAACATTAAAGATGGAATTTTTTTTTGTCTAAAATCAAAGCATTAAATGAAGTGAATGATGAATGGATATCTGGAAACTCTAGTGGTTATAAAAGTAAAAAAGGAAGGAAATACCAACCTTCCCGGAATCACTAGGATTTTCAGCATAAATGAGATGAAGAGGGGGGAGAAGGCTAATGTCCATAGGTGTATACATGCCATGACCCATTTTCTCCATATACTCCTTACTAAAATCCTGCAATTTAAATATAATGCGATCAATGCTTGCAGTGCATCATCTATTGATGAGTGCCCAAGTATTACTTACCATATAAACAACGCCTCCATAGACTTGTGCAACTCGATCTTGAAGACCGGCAACAATGCCAAGTTCCTTTTCTGCACTAAGAATGAGGTCTGGTCTGATTTCAACTTTTACCAGGTGTCTGACATTATAGAAGTCAAGAAGACAACTTAGGGCAGCACAGACGATGGCACTTGATCCAGAAAGGCCGGTCTGAAAGATCAAATAGTGCATGCTTTTCAGTATGAAAAAATACTTATACGTTGGCAATTACACGAGGAAAATAACACTAGAACTATAGCTCACATTATTTTACAAGAAAACATATAAATTAGATCAAATAATACCTATCATTCAGACTCTGCAAGGAGCCAGCTAAGCACAAAAAAATGGCTGTAATCTTAGCCATGTGTATGTATGTGTGCGAGCAAAATGGGTATCAACAGACCAATAAGGAAATTTTCCTCTTCGGTCGTGTGATACCCATACCCCCCCCCCCCCCCCCCCCCCCCCCCCCCCCATTTTGTAAAATTACTTTGGGATATGTTCTACACCTCATGGATGATCCGTATACCAAAAATCAAGTGAATCCGTCGCTATTTGACCCTCGATTTAAACGTGGTAATTCACCGGTTTCAGAACAAGAGAATTTCTTGCCACGGATGAATCGAGGATCAAATACCTCTATAGATTAACCCAAATTTGAGATTTCAAAGTTTTAGAATGTGCACAACTTTGAAAAAAAAAATTCAATAAAAGGGGCGGGGGGGGGGGGGGGGGGGGGCTGTGAGTTGGCCAAGTCAGAAATTCTTTCTTGGTCAGCCGATGCACATATTCCTATATATATGGGGCCTAGGTAGAACATGAGAACTTTTTGCAATGGATGGGTCGAAGGTCAAATACCCCTAGGGTTCACCCATATTTAAGATTTTGATGTTCTAGAATGTGTACAACTTTGAAAAAAATTCAAAAGGGGCGATGGGGCAGTGAGTTGGCCAAGGAAGAAACTCCTTGGCGAGCTGCGGCCCATATTCCTCTACATATATGGGGTCAGGTGGCACCTGCTCATTTAATATATAAACGGTATCAGTGGCACCTGATCAAAAATGAGCAGGGGCCATCGTTTTTCCTTTATTATATATATACACACACACACACATGGGTCCAATTGTGGTCAGTAGGCCAAGGAGGGGATTTCCTCCTTGGTTCACCACCAGCCATCCCCCTCACACAATGTTTTTTGAAAAAAATTTCCAAGGTGATCTACACCTTATGGATGATCACCGCACCAAAAATCAAGTGATTGCAACACATTTTTCCATCGATCCATCCATTGCAAAATGTTCTATACTATTCAGTCGTTGATTTTTGCAATGGATGGATCGATGGAAAAATGTTGGAATCACTTGATTTTTGGTGCGGTGAATCATCCATGAGGTGTAGAACACATTGAAAAAAAATTTCAAAAAAATTGTGGGAGGGGGGTGGCCAGAGGTGGACCAATGAAGTGATCCCCTCATTGGCCACCTGAGACCCATTTTTGCATATATATATACACACACACACACATAGACATATATATAAACATATATATATATATATAAACATATATATATATATATAAACATATATATATATATATATATATATATATATATATATATATATATATATATATATCATATGGCACATGAGGCAATGCCTCATATACAAGACACAAAAAGGTAGCAAATATAAACCCCACGTGGGCTTGTACTTGTTACACTTGCCACCTTTTTATGTCTTGGTATATGAGGCATTGCCTCATATGCCATATGATACTCATATTATATATATATTAGTCATTACCCATGCCCATAGGGCACGGTTTATTTAATGGCTGAGTTTTTCTCCCCCACAAATTTCATGTTCACCCAAATTTCAAGTTTTCCCACAAAATTTCAAGTTTCCTCCCAAATTTAAGTTTCCCCCCAAAATTTAAGTCCCCCCAAAATTGTCATTACCACCTAGGACAAACTTGCCACGTAGGACAAAGCTTTGTCCTAGTAGGATAAGATTCAAAATCTTCATAGAATTGGAAAAAATGGCCGGAAGGGGTGAGAATAAAAATTGTGGGTGTGTGTGGAGGGTCCATAGGCAAAAATACAAAACCCGGGGTTGTATGTGCAAAATTCCCCACCTCCTCTTTTATCCCTCAAAATCTCATCTCTTATATTTTCTCTTATTCAATTTCCCTGTTTTATATAATAAATATCCAAATTCTCTTATCCAATTTCTCATGTCCAAATTCTCTTATCAATTTCTCTTGATAACATCCGTCTTTTATATAATAGATATCCCTTATCCAATTTCTCTTGTCCAATATCTCTTATCCAATTTCTCTTAATAACATCTCTCGTTTGTAATATAGATATCCCTTATCCAATTTCTCTTGATAACATCACTCTTATCCAATTTCTATTGTCCAATATCTCTTATTCAATTTCTCTTGATAACATCCCTCTTTTATAATATAGATATCTCTTATCCAATTTATCTTGTCCAATATCTCTTATCCAATTTCTCTTGATAACATCCCTCTCTTATAATATAGATATCTCTTATCTAATTTCTCATGTCCAATATCTCTTATCCAATTTCTCTTGATAACATCCCTCTTTTATAATATAGATATCTCTTATCCAATTTCTCTTTTTCAATATCTCTTATCCAATTTCTCTTGATAACATCCCTCTTTTATAATATAGATATCTCTTATCCAATTTCTCTTGATAACATCCCTCTCTTATAATATAGATATCTCTTATCCAATTTCTATTGTCCAATATCTCTTATCCAATTTCTCTTGATAACATCCCTCTTTTATAATATAGATATCTCTTATCCAATTTCTCTTTTCCAATATCTCTTATCCAATTTCTCTTGATAACATCCCTCTTTTATAATATAGATATCTCTTATCCAATTTCTCTTGTCCAATATCTCTTATCCAATTTCTCTTGATAACATCCCTCTTTTATAATATAGATATCTCTTATCCAATTTCTCTTGTCCAATATCTCTTATCCAATTTCTCTTGATAACATACATCTTTTATAATATAGATATCTCTTATCCAATTTCTCTTGATAACATCCCTCTCTTATAATATAGATATCTCTTATCCAATTTCTCTTGTCCAATATCTCTTCTCCAATTTCTCTTGATAACATCCCTCTTTTATAATATAGATATCTCTTATCCAATTTCTCATGTCCAATATCTCTTATCGAATTTCTCTTGATAACATACGTCTCTTATCCAATTTCTCATGCCCAATATCTCTTATCTAATTTCTCTTGATAACATCCCTCTTTTATAATATAGATATCTTTTATCCAATTTCTCTTTTCCAATATCTCTTATCCAATTTCTCTTGATAACATCCCTCTTTTATAATAAAGATATCTCTTATCCAATTTCTCTTTTCCAATATCTATTATCCAAATTGCCTCATATGCCATATGATACCCATATTATATATATACACACATATACATACATACATACATATACATATACATATACATATACATACATACATACATATAACAGGCCTCAGCTGGCCAATGAGGAATTTCCTCATTGGTTAGCTCACGGCCACTCATCCCCCCCATTTTTTTGAATTTTTTAGGATATGTTGTACACACATAATGGACGATCACAACACCAAAAATCGAGTAAATCCCATGCTATTTGACTCTCGATCTAAATGTTGGTTGCAGAACAATAAAACTTTTGCAACATGTGGATCGAAGGTCAAATGCCCCTAGGGTTCATAACATATTTGGAGTATTGGGATTTTAAAATATGTACAATAACTTTGAAAATTCCAATAACAAGGGGATGGGCCGTGAGTTAAGGAAATTTCTCCTTGGCTAGCTGACCACTATTTTGCTCATGTGTGTGTGTGCAAATTTTAATGCGTAAAAAGTCCTCGGTGCAAAAAACATGAGAAAAGAGTTTTGTGGACTTTTTTCAAAAACTGTTAAATGTGTTCTACAAATGTTAATTTACCAACATACCAAAATCAAGAAAATCCCCTCATTTTCCATATTGATGGGATCATTACAAAATGTTTTATTGTTTTGAAACAGTTGAATTTGTAAAGGCTTGATCGAGGGCCAAATCCTCCTAAGATTCATCCATTATTTTTCTTAAGGTATATATATGTATAAATTAAACATTAAAAAATTTCACAACATGATCCTATACGCAAATTTCGTACAGAATCATCACCATATATATGGGATTAATGAAAAACAGTTGACACCTGATAAAAAAATTAATGAGGTGCATTGACATGGCATGTTCTCATTGATCAAGGAAAAAAATAAGCACATGTTATGTGCTAACTGTAATTTTTCTTGATCAATAGGTACACATCGCATCAACGTATCAGATCATTTTTCATCAAGTACCACCTATTTTATATTAATTTATATATATAAGAATAATGTATGTACTACAACATGAGAAATTTTTCCACACTAACTCACATGTACATTATGGTTATTTTCTATTTTTGGATGTGTTGGACACATTAAGATGATCAACTACCAAAAATAAGTGAATTCAATATTATTTGACCGTCGATCCAATTGTTACAAATTCAATGTTTCAAAACCATAAAATTTTGCCAAAGGACGTTTGTTCCAACGGCATTTCCCCCTGTGTCCTAGCGGGGCGACCAGATTCTAACCCCACTGGGTGCATTCCCCGTGCGTGCTTGTAGCCATCTTTCCGAAGCATAAAAAACAATTACATTTTTATAATAGGCTAATCGAAGGTCAAATTTTCTTAGGGTTCACCTAAATTTGAGATTTTAGAATGTCTACAACCACCTAAAAATTTTTAAAACACAAGGTTATAGGTTGTGCTGCCACCGTGGTAAATTTTCTATACTGACATACTCATTAACATCATATATATATATATATATGAGAATAATGAGTATCATATGGCATATGAGGCTAAGCCTCATATAAGACCTCTAAAACTCCCGCTGTCACTACTCTTTCGAAGAATCAGACCTGTTCATGTTCATTTTGATTTTCATATTCTAAAACCTCAAAACACCAAACATTGAGTGAACCCAATGAGTTTTCCGTTCATCCACCCGTCACAAAAGTTTATTCATGTAAAACCGTTAAATTTACGACAGCTGGACAAGCGGAAAAAACCCATTGAGTTCACTTATATGGTATTTTAAATTATATAGATCAAAATGAATGGCTTCGATCCTTCGAAAAATAACGGATGGTGGAATTTTAGAGGTGTATATTAGGATTAGCTTTATATGTCATATGATACTCTTTATTATATATATACGCATAAATATATGTATGAGAATAAAGAAAAAATGGCACCGGATTATTTTTTATCGGGGACACTGATGTAGCGGCCAATGAGCAAACCATGTAAAAAAGACAACCCACATAGATGGCTTTTTAGACGGTCAATCATTGGCTTCCGTGTCAGTGCACCTGATAAAAAATGATCAGGGGCCACCCGATCCATATTAATTTATGTATGTGTATGAACAATATGGGTCAACTGGCCAAGGAGGAAATTTCCTCTTTGGCTAGCTCATGGCCCACTCTTTCCCCTTGTGTTTTGAAATTTCTTTAAATTATGTACATATTCTAAAACACCGAGATCTCAAATATGATAAACCCTAGGGATATATGACTCTCAATGCACTCGTTGCAAAAAATTCTATTGTTCTAAAACTGTTAAACTTGCAACCAAGTGGATAAACGAGCAATACTCCTTAGATTTACTTGAAAATTGGTGATTTGGGATTTAAGAACATGAAGATCAAAATAAATGGTTCGTAACGAAAGAAAAATAGGGAATGTGGGTTTCACAATACCAAGTCATTGGGTAAATGATACTCATTTTGCACTATATATACACACATACATACATGTGTGGGTGTGTATGAGACCAAGAACTTATCAATACTAATCATCTGTGTTAAGAAACCAATTCATAAAAAGTAGTACAATATAATTAAAAAGTAATCTAATTAAAAAGCAATTTCCATTGTAGCGTCACTTGCTTAGTCCCATAGCAGAAAATACTGAAAGTAATTACCTAAGAAGCACAAATACGAGAAACGGTAACATGGACATAATCAGACACAACAAATGGGCAGAAAAATCCTATAGCAGTACACAAGAAACACTGGTATGACATCAAGATGTAAATGTCCATAAATGTGTGTAACACGCGTTAAACACAACACAACTTTAGACAAGAAGTCTTCATGCTTCATATTTGATAACTCCAAGATGATAGAAAGCAAAGAAAAAAATGCAATGAATGTGAACTCATGAACCATCATAATGGACCAATGTTACAAAATTAACCATGCCTGACTATGGTATTATATTTATGTTCCTCTTGAAAAACTCCAAGACAATTATTACTATTATATATTACAAATATGGATTATCAGCTCCACATCTAGTTTTGTACAAGTTTTCTCAAGGGAGCTATTGTAACGCCCCAAGCCCATAATAATAATAATAATATAAATGAACCAATATAGCCGGCCACAACCCTCCTGCTCTGGATGATTGCAAAGCCAAACAATCATATGCTCTGAATTCAATATCGCAAGCTAATGGAATGCACATTACTCAAAATCTCAAGCTAATAGAATGCATGTTACTCAAAGTCAAGGCAAAATGGATAAATTCATATATTGGATTTCCATGTCCCAAAATATCAACACATCACTTCAATCATATAATCAAATTTAATTTTACATAAAAGCATTTACAAGATCCCCATAACAAAAGCTAGCATGACTACCCGTAACCAGCAATGATAGATTGACTACCCAAAACTAAGTATCTGATGATCCTTGATGAATTCCTGACTATGAGACTCCAATGGAGCTACCTAGCTTATACAAAGACAACACAAAGTTGAAAATTTGTTGGTGAACTTTATGCTTGGCAAGTAAATGAGAATGTAGAGCAGTTTAAGTTTTCAAATTATACAATAGTAATAAGGTGACAGTTGCAACATATATCATATCTGACCAAAATGATAAGTCAAAGAACAATTCTTTTAAATAAGATGTTCATGATAAAATTAGACATGACATGTCCAAATGCAATCAACACTTCATCCCAGTTAACTTGGATATTGTCACTATAACTTGTGATCAAAATTACATTCTTGGATATTGTCACTAGATCAAAACTACATTCACCAAGGCCTGCATAGAATAACAACCATCATGCAAAGTTTCATAATGTATCATCTCCATGATGGTTGTTGTTATACACAAGCCTTGATGAATAAATTTTAATCCCGAGTTATAGTGAGTATATCCAAGTTAACCGGGATGAAATGTTGATCGTATAAAATATGTCATGTCTAGTTTTATCATGAATATCTTGTTTGAAAGAATTGTTCTTTAACATGTCATATTGGCCGGATGGTCGAATCTCTTATGATACATGTTGCAACTGTCACTTTACTATTATTGCATGATTTGAAAACTTAAACTACTTTAAATGATCCTTTACTTGTTAAGCATAAAGCTTACCAATTTTTTTTAAATTTATATGTTCTAGTATCACTTATTTAGTTGCATTTGAGTCTCATAGTCGGGAGCACATCAAGAATCATTCGATACTTGGTTTTTAGGTAATCAATCTATGATCAATATTAGTGAGTATTCATGCTAACTTTTGTTATGGGATTATCGCAAATAATTTTATGTAATATTTGATTATGATGAAGGTGATATGTAATATTTAAGGACAAGTGCACAAAAAATATGAACTTATCTATTTTGCATGGATTTAAAGTAATGTGCATTCTACTGGCTTGAGATATTGAATTCAAAATATATGATTGTTAGGCTTTGCAATCCTCGTGGGCAGAAGGGTTGTGACCGGTTGCCATTGGCTCATGAATAATACAGTTATTTTTTTGGTCTTGGGGCGTGACAAATATACATATCCTATATTTGTTTAATATACGGTAGTGGATAACATAATGGTACAATTCTCCGACATATCTAGATACATGTTTGAATGCCCAAATACACCGAGGAGCACATGTATACATGGCCATGCATATAAGTACCATATGATATGGTATCTTTATTTAGAAGTCATGCAATTTTACATAGTTGTAAATTTTTCCCATAAAGGCCGATTGAGCATAGCTCTACGGCATGAGACACTTCCCCCTTTGTGAAATGTTGTGGGTTCAAACCTCCTCATCAACATTGTGTGAGATAATTATAGAATTAAGGAGTGCACGTTGAGTGATTGATTATTATTATAGAAAATCACATAAAGGGTATCAATATTAGGCTGTATAACTAAACTTTTTTATGTTTATAATCATTAATGATCAACATCAGATGAATATCCAAATTCAATCCGAATCGATATGGCCTTAATATTCATATCAGTATATCCTAAAAGAAAATTGATATAGATATACATATATCCCCTTCATATCCGATCAGTTTGCACCCTGTTTACACCGTAATTACACTGAGGCCGCGTCACACATCATATGGTCCTGACTTTTGGTTAGTGTCAAGCAAGAATCATATTAAAGAGAGAGTCACCATCATGCAGTTTCAGCCCATGAATTAAAAATTTACAATAACAAACAAAATGGAAAATGCAGCATAAGGTCCATGAAGATTATTCAAACCACAACCCCTGCACATTGGTTATCCAAAGTAAAAGCTAAGGCACAGGTGCAATTCCAAAGCAGAATGTCGTAGCACATGTCTATTAATTCGTGATTTCAGGTGCAATTACAAAAATAATGTCTACATAAATATTTTACCTGGCGAGGGATATTTGTGTCATAAGACAATGTAAAATTCACATCTTTAAGCGCAATTCCGTTATCGGTGGAGTATTTATAGAACACTTTACAGATTGCCATTAGCAAACGAACCCCTCCATAATAACCTTCGTTCTCCAACCGATTAACCTGCAAAATTGAAATTGTAACCTTAATATCTCCCCCAAAAAAGTTCAATTTTTGAAGAAAACCAACCCTTCGTTCTACAAAAAGCTCCATCTTTAGCAGAAAATCTACAATGAGGACGAAAACAAAGAGATCGCAGAAGATCGTTACTACCAGATGGCCGATTGAACTGAAGCTGACGAGATCGTGATGAGGATGGGGCTTGATCACGAGATCCTTCGATGGCTCCAACCGAACCGAGGCCCAGAAATTACCTAGCGTGAAGGAGATCGTCCGGCCGAAGTAGACGTCGCTAGGGTTCCCGAGGAGCCCGACACGCGCGTGGGTCTTGTGCTCGATGATTCCTCGAGATCCGCTCGAGGAGTCCCCATTCTCTGAACCCATTACCGCCGGTGAGGTTGGTTTCCGGTGCTCTCCGGTGAATTGACCGCCGTGATTGGAACTCTGGTTATGAGTGTATGCACGAGTTGGCGGCGAGGCCTACGTTATCGATGTGGGTGTCAGTATCTGCTGAGCTGGAGACGTCGCTTTTGTTGCCGCGGGATCAGCGTGCGGGAAAGCCAATTGACTTTCCATTCCGTGCGTAGCATGGATCTTCTATTTACACTACAAAAATTGCTAATTTCACTCCACCTTATTTGAAGTTTATCATTTGCCGTAATACATATCATGTCCTTAACTAAAGTTACTTTTTTACCCAGTTTTCTCTGCTCACCACATTACACTTCTGCTACTCCTCTCCTCTCCATCTACTTCTGATCCTCCTCCTGTCGATGTTGCATCCAGTGACGTACCCCGGATTTTTTATCTTGAGCAAAAATAAAAATGATGCAACGAATACTATTTAAAAATAACAAACCAAAAAAATTAATTTTCAAGAATACTTTCATTATATATTAATAATGACCACAAAATAGTATCATACATATTTGCCTAATATGATATATAACATACCTAAAATACTAAGTCGAACTCTACGAGTAAATCTTGAATCGAACTCATTCACAATGTCTTCTGTGTCGAGACTAAAAGTATTCTCAATATAAAGTATCAAGTTATTAGCAAGCAGTCCATCTCACGTCTTGTTGCGCAACGATGTTTTTATAAGTTTCATAACGAAAATGCTCTTTCCGTGCTTGAAGTCGAAACAGGAAGAGTCAACACGAGCTGAATCAACCGATCAACAATATGTAACCTTTTCGAGTTTCCCACTCTCACCAACTTTTGGCATAATCCTGAAAGTGTAGAAATATTTTGAAAATTTGGGTCACACCGCATATCATGCTAATAATGCTTTAATTGATGCTTCAGCTGATAATTAATCTCCATTTAACTAAAATCTTCATGATAGTTCTTCTCCGCTAAAATCCAAAGGTCGTCAATTTTGAATGATTTGAAACAATCTTTTGGATCCAAAGCAGAGCTAAGGATTAGATGCTCCACCACCTTATCAAAGAATATTTCACTTGACTCCATCACTTGTGTGTTACTAACTTCATGTAATATATTGAAGTTGTCACGCTCCGCTTCCCATTATACTTGGGAGCGAGAACGTGAACGGGTCCGCATGTGCTTAAAGCAAAGAAGAAGTACTATTTTTTCTTTCTTCTTTGACTTAAGCACAATAAGCGTCTGTGATTAACCATTGCAGATTCCTTGCATGTGAACTTAGAATATTACTGGTTATCATTATTACAAAGCCAACGTCCCGATTACATGTACACAAGTAAGGCTTAGCATGGCTATTAGGAACAGCTACATGAAATAAAAATACACCTGAATAAGATTACAACAACAAATATGAATTTATAGCAATGTTGCGAAGGCATGACGTTCCTCAGCAGGGGATCTCAGCGTATGGCTGCTCCTGGTCAACTAGCTCAGCCTCAAGGAATGTTCCACTGCAAAATCTGTCTCAAAACCATATGTATAGTTCACAAGATAACAGTAGGAAAATATACGTCAGCGAGGGTCGCTTGGCAAGATTTAAAATGTAAGGAAATGGACCCTCGATAAGATTTAAAACATTATAATATATGTATATTTTGCAAAGCTTTAAAGATGAGTAACTCAATATGATCACTATCAAGTAAAGCATGGGCAGCGTAAGAGAACATGCGAGCATGACCAACAGTAGTGCACAAAGTAAAGTGTAGTGAGCATGGCAAAGTGTGATATGCAAGGTAAATTGTAGTAAGCATGGCAACGTGTAGCGTGCAAATTAGTGAGCATGGCAAATACATATGAGCATGATAAGAAGAGTTAGCAGGTTACACAATTTATGATAGCAACAGCAGAAGTAAAGTGGTGTGTCTATGAACCCGACCCGGTCGTCGAGGGGTCAAGCCCGTACCCGACCCGGATTTTTATCCGGGTCGGTCGGGTTGACCCGAATTCGACCCGACCCGGATTGGCCCCTACCCATACCCGACCCAAGAGGCCGGGTTCGGGTCGGGTCGGGTCGGGTCGGGTCAATTTTGCCACCCCTAGGTGTGTCATTCAATTCCCTAATCTAGCGACAAGCCCAATGTCTGAGGGCAGAAGAAACTGTTGGATACTGCGGATGGCAAACAACACTAGAATGGGGTTGAATAGTGTTGTATAAAGATAAAACTTTTTCGTTTTTAACCAATCAACACAAAACAAAACCTTCTAATGTTGCCTAAGAAACCAAGTAGAGTGATCTACGCTTGGTTCTTAATCAACTCAATAAACCTTCAAATCAAATCAGAGATGAAAGTCTTCTGGTAGTCGACTCCCTATTAACAGTGGTCGACTCCCAGAGGGAAATTAAGCACAGCTCAGATAATTAAACACTTAATGAAAATATATAAGATATGCACAGAAGTATAAATACAAAATTGATCTTTATCAATATATTATAGATGAGTTACAAGAATACTTAAACAAAGATTAATTGCAAGTTAAATAAGAAATACTCGCAAAGATAAACAATCACGGATAAGCAAACGCAGACATAAGGATTTTTATCCTGGTTCCCCACAACTTGGGCACGTCCAGTCCCCGACCAATCCGGTACGAGATTTCCACTATCTGCCTTGGCAAATACAAGCATCTAACTCACTTGTTAGGATTTCCAACAACCTAGTCTTGACCAGGATTTCCAACCGCAACACCTAGACTTGTCTAGGGTTTCCAACAACAACACCCTTACACCAAAGGGTAATCACAAAATAAAATCGATATCCAATTCACCACAATAGATTGACGGAGATTGGATTTACACCCAAATTCTATAGCCAATAGTAATAGACAATTACGTGTAGTGGCTTGATAGAATAAGATTCTAGATCACACAAAGATACGAATAAAGTCTTTGTGATCTAGATCTAATGCTTTTCAAAAATCCTTTAAATAAAAATTCGAGAATAATAATAAGGATTTGAAAAACTGATAGCCAAATAAAATTATGATCTTCAGAAAATAATAACAAAAGAAAATTGCAAGATCAAGAGTAAAACAGATTTGGCTAAGAGAGAATGAGAGCTGAGAATTTTGAGAGCGTTTTGCACAAGAGATTTTGAATTCAATAGTTGTTGTGATTTCTCAATGAAAATGGTCCTCTATTTATGGGAGAATCTGAGAATTCAAATTTCAAATTCCTTTGACTTTTGTCCCGAAAATCATGGGAAAAAATCAATCAAAGATATTTCAAAAATCAAGTCAAAACGTCAAACTTCGACAGCTGGTAGTCGACTCCCTAGGAGTGGTAGTCGACTCCTAGTGTGTTTCAGGAGAACTTGATTCTCAGCTGGTAGTCGACTCCCTACCTTTGGTAGTCGACTCATAGAGGAGTTTCTACTGAACCACAGCTAGTCAATCAAGTAGTTAACTCCAGGGTGTAGTGGAGTTTCACTACAGAAATATAAACGACTAGAAAAGGCTCTCAATATCCTTGATTTAAAAGATATTTAAAATGTTTTTGAAATCATTTGTGTGTGTGTGATTGTCTATATGATTGGCTTTAACAATACCCTAAGAAAGACACAACACCTTCACTATAGACTAGGACACGTCTTCGGAAGCTTGATCAGCTGATGGAGTAGATGTGAGCTTTCACTTGAGCTTCTTGTTCCATTTGAGCTTTGAGCTTCATCATTGATCTTAGCAATGCTCGTCCTTGTCTTTGAGCGTAGATTACGCTTCTTTGAGTATGCATAAAGCTTTTCATTTGTCGCACAACCTGCACACTTAGTCGTAGTGTAGTTAGTACACTAAGCTTTATTTGGTGTGCTCATCATCAAAATCACTTGGGGGTGGAATTCAATTTCCATCACTCTCTCCCTTTTTGATGATGACACCCAAATGAAAAATGAAGTAAGTTGAAATATGAAAATACACTTACCCCCCTGCTTTGATGCGGTTCTCCCCCTGCATCGAATCCGTTAGCAAAACAATACATTCATACATTCATTTTTGCATTTCATATTTTTCTCCCCTTGTCATCAACAAAAATTAATGGCATAATATAATTAATCATTGTTCAATTCTTTTTCTCCAACAATACCCAATTCTCTACGTAGTCTAGAGAATGTATCTTTTTGTAAGGGTTTTGTTAGAATATCTGCAACTTGAAATTCAGAGGAGACAAATTTAAGTTCAACATCCTTTTTGGTATAGTGATCATCTATAAATCTGTGTTTAATATCAATATGCTTTGTTCTATGATGAAGAATAGAGTTTTTAGTGAGATTAATAGTGCTTTTATTATCGCAGTAAATTACACATGTAGATGTATTAACACCATAATCTACGAGGACTTATTTCATCCAAAGTATTTGGGCACAGGCAAGTCCGGCAGCTATATACTCTGCCTCAGTGGTAGATAGTGAAACTGAACTTTGCTTTTTGCTAAACCACGAAACAAGGGAATGTCCAAGAAAATGACATGTTCCACTTGTGCTTTTTCTTGTGGCTTTACAACCAAAAACTCTGAAGTAAGATACTTTCGGAATTCGTTGGAGCAGTAATTCATAAGGTGTCTTTTCAAAAGGTTTTCTTATTAAAACTTTGTTTTGAATATAGCACGCGGTTGCTACAGCTTCCGCCCAAAAACTTTTTGGAAGGTTGCTTTCACACAACATTGTTTGTGCACACTCTTGGAGTGTTCTATTTTTCCTTTCAGCTACCCCATTTTGAGGAGCAGCTCTAGGAAAATCAAAAGTATGAGAAATGCCTCGTTCTTCGCAAAACAGTTTAAAATGTTCATTTTCAAATTCACCACCGTGATCACTTTTTAAAGAAATAATTTTCAAAGAGTATAAACGTTCAATTCTTTTGAAAATATTTCGAATTCACGGAAGGCATCATTCTTATGAGTTAAGAATAATACCCACGTATATCAAGTAAAATCATCAACTATGATAAATACGTATTTAGAGTTACATAAAGATGGAGTTCTAGTTGGGCCAAACAAGTCCATATGAAGTAGTTCAAGTGGCCTATTAGAACTGAGAGCTCCAATATTCTTAAATGAACTCTTATGCATTTTGCCAAATTGACATGAATCACATATCTTATCCAATTTAAAATTTATTTTGGGAAGTCCTTGCACCAACTCTTTCATAGAAATCTTATCCATGTTTCTGATGTTCACATGACCAAAGCGTCTATGCCAGAGCAACGGGTCATGTATTGAAACAATTAAATATACATTTGATTCACATTCATTTAATCTAAGTACATATATGTTCTCTACTCGCTTACCTCTAACAAGAATGTTTTTCATATCCTTGTCGTAAACTAAACAAGAGTCAAGTGTAAAGAGAACCTTCATACCTTTGTCGCATAGTTGGCTTATGCTTAATAAATTATGCTTCAGCCCATTTACCAAGCTTACATATTTGATGAGTAATTTTGAGGGACTGTCGATGTTGCCTATCCCGACAATTTTACCTTTCTTGTTGTCGCCAAATGTCACGGTTCCACCGTCATACATTTTTAGAGCGCTAAGTAGTTTTGTGTTCCATGTCATGCGTGCGGAGCATCCGCTATCCATTATCGATATGTCCTGAAAGTAGATAATTTTGACACGTTTGGTACCCACTTATGAATGGGTCCGTTTTGTTAGAAATTTTTTTATTGTTATGTACAGTCTTAAATGTTGGGTATCAAAAGAATATACATGAAGCATGTGGATGCCTTAATGCATGTACAAATGAGAGAGTTATTTGTTAGGAACCCAAATTAGATTTGAATTTGATTTCCTATGCACAAATGAATCATTATAAAATCCATGCATACTTCTAGTCAAATTATGAACATAAACATTTTTATCATGCGAGCATAAGTGTTTAGGCACCCATATCATATTAGTTCTAATATTGTGTACATTGTGAGGGTTGTGTACAAAATATGATCTTTGTTGTGCATTGTGTATAACATGTGGTTCATGTGAAGTATGGGGTGTATTGTGTCTAACATTTCTTCCATTCATAAAAGTATACTTTTTTAACATTGGTATGCACAACATTTTCAATTCTACAAATGTCATTAGAGATAGATGCATGAGCATTTTTATTATGTGTTGTGGAAACATGCTTTTGTGGATGAGTGGCCTTCGCACTTAGATTTGTCTTAACCTCATCAAGCTTAAGAACTATTTCTTCGTGTTTAAGCTTACTCGTGTTCAAAACATTTTCAAGCATCTCAATTTTATCATTTAGGGTAGAAACATAAATAGCATGTTCAGATTTCAGTGCATCGTGATCACACACTAATTTATCATGTTTTTCATGCAGAGTCTTGTGCTTTTTGTCTAGAGTCTTGTGTTTCTTTGACAAACGTTCATATTCTCTATAAAGATTTTCATACGCGCTTACAATATCAAATTCATTTTCCTCATCGGAGCTAGATTCACTTACCTCGTTCTTGTCGTTCTGACGAGCCATCATGCATAGTTCTTCATCATTGGCTTGAGGTATCTTTATGGGTGTTTGGATCTCATTAGATCTTGATTCGAATCTTTCATCCAACAAGTTTAAGATTTGATGTGCGTTTCCGCCTTTTCTATAAGATCTAACATTTGATCAGTTAATCCAGTGTAAAGTAAATGCATTACCTTGAGATTGTTGAAGTAGGCATCCTCTTGATCAGGATTCCATTGAGTTTGCCGTATGGTTGGAATTGTAGGAATATGGTGCCCTCGAGGCCATTTATTCCTGTGTGAATATCACAAACATCTTGTTCGAAATAACAGTAAGCTGTTTGGTAATAATTTATCTAAGTTATATTGTAATGTAGTCAACATTAGATATCAACTTAGGTAAAGTCCTGAGACTTTATGCAAGGTCAAACGGGTATCGAGATGAGTATCTCGATCATGGAGAAACGTTTGACCGTCTGTAGCATAAGTCTAAAATGGTTCGTGGTCGTAGATGTTTCGAGACAAGGATATCGAAACATCGGATAGACCATTGTGTCTTAGTCTTCACCGTTTAGCGGTGGCGATGATCTCATGATCGCTTGACTTGGCGAAGTCGAAGACGAGACACAGGTGCTCATTAGAATGAGTTCACTGAACGATCCACTAGAGTTATCATATGGTTATATTGACCAATCTGTCAGTGATAACTCTGAGTGATGAAAGGATAGTTGGTCTTTTGACTTGAGGTCATTTTGACGGACCTGTGCGTGAACGGTGCCACTTAGATCAACTGACCTAGCTTCGAGGCAAGGCCTGTCGAAAGGTCTTTTGATTGGGTGTCACTTGAAACATACGAGGCGAGTAATGACCAAGAGAGGATTCGTCTCTCCCGGTCAATGGGAGTTAGTGTCGTAGAGTTAGTTCGGTCTTTAGTAAAAACTCTGCGCAGAGTATGTTGGAAGAAGTCCAACATTTATTGACTAAAGATTGATCGAAACTAACCGGAGTCAAGTTATTGGGGTTGACAGTTTAACCGTACCCCAGACTTGATCTACATGACACAATTTAGACGAAGAGACTATAACTACGGAACTCATCACGGAAACAGTCAGGTGGTCCCGAAAATACTCATGTCAATGAGTTAACCACATAATGATGATTCCTGAAGCAGGGACGGCAACCACTGCTCGTGGTCACTGCCGTATAGGGCTTCGAGCCCAACCTGTTGTAAGGGTCAGGCTGTAGGGTCTCACACAGAGTGCAACGCTTCGTCTAGTAATAGGTAGAAATTAGTTAGGGAGAATAATTGCATTTTTGATGCAAGGGATGAAATAATTGCATTTGATGCAATATGATAATTTAAGCTTAGATAGGGACTATTTTGCATTTGATGCAAAAGCGATTAAATGTGTATTAAATTGTTTAATACAATATTTATTAATATAAACGCAAGGAAAAGTTCACGGGTAAGATGGGAATGTCCCGGTCTAGACCCAGGTTCGAACGGCGTCCAAATCGGACGCCAGATAATCAAGTTATGCCCAAAACAGTCCAAAGGGTCAGATCAGGTCAGACCAGGCAGACCAGCCCAGTCTAGACCTGGTCTGGCCTGCTGGCCAGACCCAATAAAACGCAGGCCGGCCTGGGCCTGGGCACCCAGACCCGCCTGGGCCTGGGCGCCCGGCCCAGGCCTAGGCCCGGGCGCCTGGGCGCATGCCCAGGCACTTGGGCCTGGGCCCAGGCGGCCCGGGACGCCAGGGCACTGGGCGCCCAGGCGTTCTGGGCCGGGCGCGTGGCCCGGCCCAGGTGCCCGCCTGGGCGCCGGGCGCCAGGCGCCGGGGCGCCGGGCGCCAGGCGCCTGGGCGCCCGCGCCCAGACTTGGGCGCTCGTGCCCAGGTCTGGGCCTGGGCGCCCAGTCAGCAGATTTTGAATCTGTGGGGCCCACTTGTTGGGCCCCACCAATGGGTGCAGAACCCTAGGTTTACTGGGCAGTTTTGACGGCTGATTTTAGTCGAAAATCAAGCCTAGGGCTGATCTTTGGACACTCAATTGGAGGGTCAAACGAACTCCGATTGACGAACGGTTTTTTCCTATGCGTTCACCGTTGAACGCTTGTCGTATTGATAGGTTGTATCGATCTTGAAGCTCAACGGTGAGTGAGTTAAAATTCACGGAAGTTTGCACTTTGTGAAGTGCAAACTAACTTGATTTTAATTAACTCATTTTTAGTCCCACATCGGATTTTGAGAAAAGGGGAGAGTCCGCCGCCTATATAAATAGGGGTCTCCCCCCTTTCTCAAAACTCGTCCCAAGCTCTAGATCTAAGCGGCTCTCGTAAATGTTGGAGCACGCTCGGATCTAAGCTTAAATTAATATTTTCTCTTCTACCTAAATTTCTGCCTTACTCCTGCGGGCTCTAGCAAAGCCACAAAGGAGTTCAGATTCTGGATCCGAAATCTAGGCGGGGGTTTCACTCGCGTGAAACTTTCTTCGGCGCGTGGTTGGCTCGGCGGCACGTGGATTGATCGCCTCGGGATGCGGAGCGGTTCGAGGAGCGGTTCGAGGAGCGGTTCGGGGAGCGGTTCAAGTAGCGGCTCGGCGTGGGACGGGAGTAGCTCGGAAGACGGCGCGGAACATCTCGCCTGCTCCAGGGCTGAGATTCCGGGTATGTGGTTAAAGTATTTTATTAGCATTAGTTTAGTTTAATCGCAGTAGGCTAGATCCTTCTTGGGATGGTCAGATCCATCCCAAGTCGGCATAGATCTTGGCATAGGGTCTTGGACCTTAGGGCTAAGTTAAAAATTGTTTTTAACTGCATGTTAATTAGTTAACATAGTTTTTCTTCCGCTGCTATTGTTTTTCTGTCTATGTTCCGTCCGACTTAGGACGGGACTAGAGTTTTTTGTGCCCTAAGGGACCGCCAATTCCCAACAGTGGTATCAGAGCCTAGGTTTGCGTAGTCGATCTAGGTATTGCGATTTCATTAAACTTTTTAATGCTTTTAAATGCTTTTCAAATGTTTTTAAAGTTATGAGATAAAATTTTAAAAATGGTTTAGATGTTCAAAATTTTTTTTGATATTTTTGAACATGAAATTTTTAAAAAATAACGTTTTAAAATTTATGTGATAATTTTAAAACTAATTTTAAATCTTTAAAAGTTTAAAATTATCTTGGATACCTAAAATTTTTTATATGATAAATTTTTTTAAGCATGGAAATCTTAAAATGTTTTTTTTAATTTATGTGATAAATTTTAAAATTGATTTTAAGGCTTTAAATTTATGCGATAAGTTTAAAATGTTTTAGATGTTTAAAAATTGTATATGATAAATCTTTGAACATGGAAAATTTTTAAAAGTAATGTTTTAAATTTATAAGATATTTTTTAAAACTGATTTTAAAAGTCTAAAAATTGTTTATGCGATAAACTTAGTTTATTTAATTGTTAAATAGATATACACTTTCATTTTATGTTGATAAAATTAGTGTAGCTTTATTTTAATGGCTTGTTAATCTTGTCCCTTATTTGATAACACAAGACAACCTTTTAGGTTAGCCATTAAAAATGATTAAAATTTATTACTTGAATTTTAATGACATGCTATGTTTTAATAAATCATTAACAACAATATTAAGACCTAATTCCTGATTAGGGTAGTCCTTTAAATGAATTTTCAATTCTAATTGTTATAATTAATTTTCATTAAAGGACTTCGCTTCTAGCGTTGTAAATAAAATTTATTAAAATCCTAATAACGATTAGGGTAGCACGTGAACCTTATAGTTGATAAGGACTTAATAAAAGTTATTAAACAAATCCAAAAATTTTGAATTTAAGGATTCAACTAGTTGATAGGATTAATTAGTTGTTAATAAAAGCTGTTTAGTCTATGGCATACATACAAAAATGACAAGCTTCATTCAATGGACCATGATCCAGTCAATTTGCTTGGCTAAGAGTTCTGGGTCAACCCTTGCTAGTCCAAGGGGTAGTGATCCTGGCTTAGTCAATTCCCTGGCTGAGTTCCGCTGGACCGCAATGTTGCGAATCATGATTGTATGACACCCTGGACTATATCTAAGTCAAATACGTTAATGATCTTTTTCAAGATTAGCCGTAGCCCTCCTTGTTTTAGGGGTTAGCAACTATAGGGCCCGTGTTACAGTTGTTGAGATACACTCAAGCTGTGACATGGGAACCTTGTAGAAACCAACTTCTTAAATACATAAGATGTAGTCTAAGACCTGACCCAAACCGACGTGTCGTGCATACACCGAGCTGAGGGGCAAGTCAGGCTAGACATGAAAACAAGGGTCTGACTAGACTAGACATTGTGATTTGGATGAGCACACTCATGATCACGAATGGCTAGGGGCAAAAACCGATAAAGAGAGTCATATCCGATATGATCGATGAAGAGTCATCTTCCAATCGCAGAGTCAATCAACTTGTTGAGATACACTCAAAGTTGTTTAGACTCAAGGTGGTTGGAACTCTTACCCATTAATTTTAATTCGATTAAATCGTTCGTTATTAAGCTTTAAAACGATCGTAAAAATAGTGGGAGGATATAGATAGATAAAAGCCAATCTACCTATATTTAATATTGAACATATGCTAAAACTAGGGCAAGACTATGTTTACCAAAAGAATCAATTGATAATATTGGAATTAGTTAACTGGTCAATAAGTTGATTAATTGAATATCTAGTTAAATTCTAATTGATAGAATTAAAACTATATTCTCGTTGACATTAAATGACCTTCTAAAGAACAAACTTAAGAAATATGATTTCATTAAGTTCTGGGTCCAACAAATAAATTAAAGCTACATGTCACTCGTCTCTATATGAGGCAGCTTGAACATATAGGACATTCAAAGTATGTTTCTCCCTACAACTTGTCGAGCTACCCTCAAGGTTGTATGGACAAACAATTTTGATCCGCAAAGTTCGAGAATTCGATCAAACCGTTTGAGTCGAATACGAGTGCATGAGCGATGCAAGACTATGTATCCCAACCGGATCTTGAGACAAGCAACTTCTTGAGCTACACTCAGGATTGCAAAGCTCAAGCGTTTGGATACATAAGTTGCTTGCATAGCTATTTATTTATGTTGATATCTAAATGTGATTTAGAAAAGGAAGAAGGCACTCCGGAAAGTCAATGGAGTTAAATAGTTTAATTTATCATTAGTAAAGGCATAAGTAGGAGGAAATGAAAACGTGATATATTTTGATGTCACATTTCGGAATAAGTTGTTATACAAAAGACGTTTAACACATTTTGACGAATGTCGTCACATTGCTTCTGAAGTAATGTTTTGTGTTAAGTAATTTGTAAATAACTATATATATATTAAATGTTAATATATAAATACACAAGATAGTAGCAAACTTATATGGTAAAATTAGACTAGGCCGTATCAAGAGATTAAGCTTCACAAGTCACATAAAGAGGGGTCGGACCTCTCGTATTATGAAGTCTACGGACACTTGTGAGTCTTAGCCTCTTAGATACAATGGTCGAAACCCATCTGTGAGACAGTGGGAGAATGAGTTGTCGAACTCAGTCTAGTACATACTGATGTACCCGAGTCTAGATTAACCAAAATAAGTTATTCGTATGTTTTATTAAGACACGTGTTCTTGATGAAACACAAGTCTGATAAAATAAAGAACGAAATGACTAAAGTATTTAAACTGATTCGATTAGATCGAATGGTCAAATACTTAGCTAAATAAAATCTTGTGTAATTAAAAGAAAATGTGATTTTCTCTCAGATCAAGTCTGTTAACACATCGGTGTGTTAAAAGGTATGAATCACACTTAGTTAGACTTGGTGCGATCCATAAATAAGTGACTCTGAGATAACTCCTCCCTCTGGGTTAAGTCCCAGATAGTAATGCCTAGGTTTTGATAATGTTCTATAAAGACATTATCAATAATATATTCAATAAATCAATCGTAAGAAAGTTGTATTATTACTCGAATCTCGTCAGACGGATTGTCGAGTTAGACATCATAACTGATGATGACTTAGTCAACTTCTAGGATGAAATTCGGAGTAGTAACTCCGATTTAAAACTTGATGCAAGTCCATGTGCGTAAATAAATTTGAGAATTTAGTTTACGTGCCCAAGGAAAATGTTTCCTCACTTTCTGCAAGTAAATCTTTAAGTTGAAAGATTGGTGCAGAAAAGAAAATAGTGAAGTACAATAATGTTGGACGGGAACGGTTTTCATCCTAATTTCTTTAAAACGGATTATGATGAAACCGGTTTCGCCAACAGATGTGTACAGATCTACTCGGACCAAAGCCGATGTAAAACGCTTAAGTTGACCATGAAAATTTGCGCATTCACTTATAAGTTCGTTTTTCTAAATATGATTTAGACGAACCAACTTATATGAATTAGCCAGATAGTTTTCAAGGTCAGTGGGAGCGTGTAAATTACATGCGAGACATCAAAGAGATGGAACATACATTTTGACAAAGTAATCAAAAGGTTTGATACTTTATCAAGAATAGATATGAGCCATTTAAAATGACCATTAACAAATTTAAATGATTATCGTAAGGTACGATAAACTGGATAAGATCCAAGTAAAATAAAATATTATGGATTCCGACAGACCAAATAAATTATTTGAATGAGATTCAAATGGTTGGTCTAACATAAACATAGAAACCCCTTAAGTCTATAGAGTAGACGGTTTTGGCAGATCCACTCACGAAGGCTCTATCACATGAAGTCGGGAAAACTTATGTGTAAAAACGGTATAAGATACCGAGATAAATGGGCCTGAGTGCAAGTGGGAGATGTAGGAGTATGGTGCCCTCGAGGCCATTTATTCCCGTGTGAATAGCACAAACATCTTGTTCGAAATAACAGTAAGCTGTTTGGTAATAATTTATCTAAGTTATATTGTAATGTAGTCAACATTAGATATCAACTTAGGTAAAGTCCTGAGACTTTATGCAAGGTCAAACGGGTATCGAGATGAGTATCTCGATCATGGAGAAACGTTTGACCGTCTGTAGCATAAGTCTAAAATGGTTCGTGGTCGTAGATGTTTCGAGACAAGGATATCGAAACATCGGATAGACCATTGTGTCTTAGTCTTCACCGTTTAGCGGTGGCGATGATCTCATGATCGCTTGACTTGGCGAAGTCGAAGACGAGACACATGTGCTTATTAGAATGAGTTCACTGAACGATCCACTAGAGTTATCATATGGTTATATTGACCAATCTGTCAGTGATAACTCTGAGTGATGAAAGGATAGTTGGTCTTTTGACTTGAGGTCATTTTGACGGACCTGTGCGTGAACGGTGCCACTTAGATCAACTGACCTAGCTTCGAGGCAAGGCCTGTCGAAAGGTCTTTTGATTGGGTGTCACTTGAAACGTACGAGGCGAGTAATGACCAAGAGAGGATTCGTCTCTCCCGGTCAATGGGAGTTAGTGTCGTAGAGTTAGTTCGGTCTTTAGTAAAAACTCTGCGCAGAGTATGTTGGAAGAAGTCCAACATTTATTGACTAAAGATTGATCGAAACTAACCGGAGTCAAGTTATTGGGGTTGACAGTTTAACCGTACCCCAGACTTGATCTACATGACACAATTTAGACGAAGAGACTATAACTACGGAACTCATCACGGAAACAGTCAGGTGGTCCCGACAATACTCATGTCAATGAGTTAACCACATAATGATGATTCCTGAAGCTGGGAAGGCAACCACTGCTCGTGGTCACTGCCGTATAGGGCTTCGAGCCCAACCTGTTGTAAGGGTCAGGCTGTAGGGTCTCACACAGAGTGCAATGCTTCGTCTAGTAATAGGTAGAAATTAGTTAGGGAGAATAATTGCATTTTTGATGCAAGGGATGAAATTATTGCATTTGATGCAATATGATAATTTAAGCTTAGATAGGGACTATTTTGCATTTGATGCAAAAGCGATTAAATATGTATTAAATTGTTTAATACAATATTTAATAATATAAACGCAAGGAAAAGTTCACGGGTAAGACGGGAATGTCCCGGTCTAGACCCAGGTTCGAACGGCGTCCAAATCGGACGCCAGATAATCAAGTTATGCCCAAAACAGTCCAAAGGGTCAGATCAGGTCAGACCAGGCAGACCAGCACAGTCTAGACCTGGTCTGGCCTGCTGGCCAGACCCAATAAAACGCAGGCCAGCCTGGGCCTGGGCACCCAGACCCGCCTGGGCCTGGGCGCCCGGCCCAGGCCTAGGCCCGGGCGCCTGGGCGCAGGCCCAGGCACCTGGGCCTGGGCCCAGGCGGCCCAGGACGCCTGGGCGCTGGGCGCCCAGGCGTTCTGGGCCGGGCGCGTGGCCCGGCCCTGGCGCCCGCCTGGGCGCCAGGCGCCAGGCGCCAGGCGCCAGGCTGGCGCCTGGGTGCCCGCGCCAGGCGCCAGGCGCCTGGGCGCCCGCGCCCAGACTTGGGCGCACGTGCCCAGGTCTGGGCCTGGGCGCCCAGTCAGCAGATTTTGAATCTGTGGGGCCCACTTGTTGGGCCCCACCAATGGGTGCAGAACCCTAGGTTTACTGGGCAGTTTTGACGGCTAATTTTAGTCGAAAATCAAGCCTAGGGCTGATCTTTGGACACTCAATTGGAGGGTCAAACGAACTCCGATTGACGAACGGTTTTTTCCTATGCGTTCACCGTTGAACGCTTGTCGTATTGATAGGTTGTATCGATCTTGAAGCTCAACGGTGAGTGAGTTAAAATTCACGGAAGTTTGCACTTTGTGAAGTGCAAACTAACTTGATTTTAATTAACTCATTTTTAGGCCCACATCGGATTTTGAGAAAAGGGGAGAGTCCGCCGCCTATATAAATAGGGGTCTCCCCCCTTTCTCAAAACTCGTCCCAAGCTCTAGATCTGAGCGGCTCTCGTAAATGTTGGAGCACGCTCGGATCTAAGCTTAAATTAATATTTTCTCTTCTCCCTAAATTTCTGCCTTACTCTTGCGGGCTCTAGCAAAGCCACAAAGGAGTTCGGATTCTGGATCCGAAATCTAGGCGGGGGTTTCACTCGCGTGAAACTTTCTTCGGCGCGTGGTTGGCTCGGCGGCACGGGGATTGATCGCCTCGGGATGCGGAGCGGTTCGAGGAGCGGTTTGGGGAGCGGTTCAAGTAGCGGCTCGGCGTGGGACGGGAGCCACTCGGAAGACAGCGCGTAACATCTCGCCTGCTCCAGGGTTGAGATTCCGGGTATGTGGTTAAAGTATTTTATTAGCATTAGTTTAGTTTAATCGCAGTAGGCTAGATCCTTCTTGGGATGGTCAGATCCATCCCAAGTCGGCATAGATCTTGGCATAGGGTCTTGGACCTTAGGGCTAAGTTAAAAATTGTTTTTAACTGCATGTTAATTAGTTAACATAGTTTTTCTTCCGCTGCTATTGTTTTTCTGTCTATGTTCCGTCCGACTTAGGACGAGACTAGAGTTTTTTGTGCCCTAAGGGACCGCCAATTCCCAACAGGAATCTCGTATGGTTCTCTGAGAGATCTCATATATTTCAGATCTTGTGCTTCTAAGAAGATTTCCATTCTCCTTCTCCATTGAGAATAAAGGTTGTCGTTGAATATCAGAGGAGTATGAGTGTTGCAAGCGTTTGTTGATGCCATCACGTTGACCTTGCTCTGATACCAAGTGTTGGATCATGTGGATGGCAAACAACACTAGAAGGGGGGTTCAATAGTGTTGTATAAAGATAAAACTTTTTTGTTGTTAACCAATCAACACAAAACAAAACCTTCTAATGTTGCCTAAGAAACCAAGTAGAGTGATCTACGCTTGGTTCTTAATCAACTCAATAAATATTCAAATCAAATCAGAGATAAAAGTCTTCTGTTAGTCGACTCCCTATTAACAGTAGTCGACTCCCAGAGGGAAATTAAGCACAACTCAAATAATTAAACACTTAATGAAGATATATAATATTTGCACAGAAGTATAAATACAAAATTCATCTTTATCAATATAGTATAGATGAGTTACAAGAATACTTAAACAAAGATTAATTGCAAGTTAAATACGAAATGCTCACAAAGATAAACAATCACAGATAAGCAAACGCAGACACAATGATTTTTATCCTGGTTCCCCACAACTTGGGTATGTTCAGTCCCCGACCAATCCGGTATGAGATTTCCACTATCTGCCTTGGCAAATACAAGCACCTAACTTCACTTGTTAGGATTTCCAACAACCTAGTCTTGACCAGGATTTCCAATCGCAACACCTAGACTTGTCTAGGGTTTCCAACAACAACACCCTTACATCAAATGGTAATCACAAAATAAAATCAATATCCAATTCACCACAATAGATTGATGGAGACTGGATTTACACCCAAATTCTATAGCCAATAGTAATAGACAATTACGTGTAGTGGCTTGATAGAATAAGATTCTAGATCACACAAAGATACGAATAAAGTCTTTGTGATCTAGATCTAATGTTTTTCAAAAATCCTTTAAATAAAAATTCGAGAATAATAATAAGGATTTGAAAAACTGATAGCCAAATAAAATTATGATCTTCAGAAAATAATAACAAAAGAAAATTGCAAGATCAAAAGTAAAATAGATTTGGCTAAGAGAGAATGAGAGCTGAGAATTTTGAGAGCGTTTTGCACAAGAGATTTTGAATTCAATAGTAGTTGTGATTTCTTAATGAAAATGGTCCTCTATTTATGGGAGAAATCTGAGAATTCAAATTTCGAATTCCTTTGACTTTTTTCCCGAAAATCATGGGAAAAAATCAATCAAAGATATTTCAAAAATCAAGTCAAAATGTCAAACTTCTGGTAGTCGACTCCCTAAGAGTGGTAGTCGACTCCTAGTGTGTTTCAGGAGAACTTGATTCTCATCTGGTAGTCGACTCCCTACCTTTGGTAGTCGACTCACAGAGGAGTTTCTACTGAACCACAGCTAGTCAATCAAGTAGTTAACTCCAGGGTGTGGTGGAGTTTCACTACGGAAATATAAAACGACTAGAAAAGGCTCTCAATATCCTTTTTAAAATGATTTAAAAGATATTTAAAATGTTTTTGAAATCATTTGTGTGTGTATGTGATTGTCTATACGATTGGCTTTAACAATACCCTAAGAAAGACACAACACACTCACTATAGACTAGGACACGTCTTCGGAAGCTTGATCAACTGATGGAGTCGGTGAGCTTTCACTTGAGCTTCTTGTTCAATTTGAGCTTTGAGCTTCATCATTGATCTTAGCAACGTTCGTCCTTATCTTTAAGCGTAGATTGCGCTTCTTTGAGTATGCATAAAGCTTTTCATTTGTCGCACAACCTGCACACTTAGTCGTAGTGTAGTTAGTACACTAAGCTTCATTTGGTGTGCTCATCATCAAAATCACTTGGGTTGGAATTCAATTTCCATCAGAAACTACAATTACACCCAAACCAACGGGTGCTACCTGTGGCTATGTAGTTATCGACCCCATCCGGGCGACGGTTAAATTAATCTGTGGGGTGAAATCCAGCATTCCGACCTCTACTACAATGGACTACCCCATCCAAAAGTGTCGTTGTGTATCTGTACAATTCAATGTATGCCACATGGCCCAATATTCCATAAATACCCCAAGGGCCCAATATTCCGTATATGTCTCAAGGGCCCAATGTCATCATTATTAGGGGTGGACAATCCAAAGATAAGGTGACACAAATAATGGTACAACAAGCAATAAGAGCATTTTATATACGTTTTTAAAATGACAAAACATTTGATATCTTAAAATTTGTAGATGATAAATCCTTGCCTGATCGATGCGATTTTGGGTGACCAGACGATAGCAACGAGGAGTAATTTATCTGCATCATGGATTCGTAATATCAAGCTAAAGATTATAACTAATAAAATAATATTATATATATATATATATACATTGTTTACATAAAATGATATACTGTATATATATATATATATATATATATATATATATATATATATATATATAATATGATCTACTGTTCATGTATACATGCAATGTTGGTACTAACATACATAAACTAACATATATAATCTAATATATACTACAACTAACATATATAACATAAAACATATATAAACTGTAATGTTGATATACTATATACTGTTTATATGATATATATTTTTTTTTTGAAAGTTAAATGGGATCTATATTAATCAAAAATATTGTACAAATAGATACAAAAGGGAAAAGCAAAGAAGAGCTTAGGGCTCATAGAGGGGGGATAGGGCACAAGCGCCGTCACTCCCTACAGTGAGCTCAGGAGCCCCTAGATGCTAATTCCAAAAAAAAATATCAAATATCAAAAGTATTTGATCCATTCTTAGCCATTGTCTAGAAAGCCCCAGTTTGACAATGCTTCCGCTGCTTTCTCATCATCTCTGTCACGATCTCGTAGAGCGATACGAAGATCGGTTGCTATTTCCTCAAAGAGTATCATCTTGCCTTTCATTTTGTTTTCAAAGATTCTTTTGTTTCTCTCTCGCCAGATATGCCAGACTATTCCAGCCAGGTTGGTTTTAGCAAGGAGTCTTAGTACCGATTTGTATGATATATATATATATATAATACTGTTTACGGAAGAACTCACATCTTTCAGTTTGTTTCGCTACTATGATTGTGTTTGTAGGAGGGGCCACGACGACTGCAGATTTGGATGGCAGCGGGTAGAGCGACGGGGGCAGTGGTCGACGGTGAAGTGTGGTGGCTGCTCGCGTGGCCTTCGTTGCTGTGTTTGTCGAGGCAGTGGTTGAAGAAGGAATGCGGGAGGAAGGGAAGAGCTTGGAGTTTTGTGGTTGAGGGTAAGGTGGCGGTGGTGGCAGAGGGAGGCGGAATCTTGGTCAGACTGGCTGTGGGGACTGGTAGGAGATGGCGATTGGGGATGTTTGGAGGGAAGGAAGGAGGTGTGTTGTCGGACGAGGTGGGGGTTGTTGGGCCTAAAAACTATTTTCTCGTTGCTAATCAATCATTTATTGACTGGTAGTCAAATAGGCAAGGTGAGCTTCCCGGGACTCAACCAAACCAACCGTAACAAGTAACGAGAAATGATGTTCAGCTAACGAAACTCGAACAAGAAAAGAAATGCATCTTATTTTCTTTCTTAATCCAGATGTTGAAGAGAGAGGGGGCCATGAGTCAGGGTTAGGATGTTGGGGTCGGGTTTGAAGAATGGGGTCGCTGAAGGTTGAAGAAGCAGCAGGGCTGCCGAGGGCATGGAAATCTGCCAAGGTGATAGGTTGAGGGGGATGGTGCAGCTTAGGGTTTTGTTTGAGGGTTAACGAGAGGAAGGCCACATTTGCGAGTTTTGCTGTGAGTTAAGGGTTTAATATATGTGAGTTAGAGGAAGGAGTGTGGTGTTTGTTGGTCGGTGTGTGGCTGCCGACATGAGGGAGGTCGCCGTGAAGTTGAGGGGGCTGACGGAAGTCGGGATTTGCTAGGAGTGTGGCACCGGAGATGTTGGCGGCTGGAAAAGAAGGTGGCGTTGCCGAGGGGAGGTTGCGACACGACGAACGGTAGGGAAGGGACACAGGGAGAGAGAGTGATAGAGATGCTGTGAGTTGGTTTTGGGGTTGTAGGCGTTGGGTTTGAGAGTTTCGACGGTGATGTTGGGTTTGATGGAGAGTTAAGGGGAAGAGAGGGGTATAGGGAGCGACAATGAGAGCCCGATGGTTGTCATCAAGGTTGCTGGTGGCTATGCAACATCGGAGTTGGGTTTGAAGGTGGGTGGGTTGATGCCATAGTTTTGAAAAGAGGAGAAAGGGCTCGGGTTTTTGAGGGTGTGCTGTGAGTTGCGGGAGAGGAGGTTGCGTGTGTTTAAGGAGAGAGATATATGGAGAGAGTAGATGGGGTCGTTTTGCTTTGATTTTCTTCGTTTGTTTTAAAAGAGAAAAGGTGATGCAAGGTTATGTGAAATTAGAAGAGGCACTGGTGTTCGGTTGCCACAAATCATGGAGATGATCATGGAGAGAAATCATGAAGATATGATAGAATATCACCCCCATGATATCAGATAGCATCTTACCCACTACGATATTATTCAATTTGTTAAGATTTATTATGATTGGATTTGGTTAGGGAATATATTTAGTTAAGATTAGATTTGTTAAGATTTTATTAGATTTAATTTAAATTTAGGAAATAATTTGATTAAGATCTTTAGATAATACGTAATTTTGGTTAAGATATTTAGAGTTAAGATTTGAAGATAGGATAGAATTAGTTATAAGGATTTGTTAAATTATTGGGTTAAGATTTGATTAGAGAAAATTGATTTGGTTAAGATATTGGTTAGGAAAAGTCCGGTTTAGTTAAGATGTTTAACTCAGGATTAGATTTGAAAAATTAATCTAATTAAGATTAGATTTGGAAGAAACCAATTTAAGATTGTCAAATTATTATGATCTCGCCCCTGCAATCAACGTTAACCAAAAATTATAAAGAAGATATCGTCGCGATCGTGAATTCGTGAGGATCACAAATACGGGGTCCGATCACACGTACAAGCTATGGAATTAATAAATAAGATCATAAGACAAATATTCAAATAAAACCATCAATAGAAATCATACGAAATACGTACATACAGAAACATGCCGTTACATCCTACCCACCTTATTAAAATTCCGCCCTGGGAATGTCTTAAGCTAGATAATAATCAAGGAACACCTGATAGACGTATTTATAATAGGAATCATTAAATTTGGTGCCATCTGTGTTCGTCGACTCTAACTTCCTCGGAACCATAGAGTAAGTTTGGTGCCGTCTGTGTTCGGTCTTGGCCTGTTGGGGAACTTGACACTGAGGAGCCAAAGGTGGTCCCTGTTGGGTTGATCCTGACACCCCCATCGCTTGGGTTGATGGATTGTTAGTGCGATGAGGACAGTTCCTTACAATATGGTCAGTGCCTCATGCACTAAACACTGGTTCAACAGCACGCGACAATCCTTCTTGACATGCCCCACTTAGTTACAGTGGTGACACACCATTGTAGATCTGGAGTTGATTGGAGTTGCATGCCTCTTGAAGTTGTGGTCTGAGTTGGTCGGAGATCATTCCTGGTTGGTTCCATAGGGCACTTACTTCCTCCAGTTTGAAGCACCTTCTTACGCTTCATGATGAGCTCATGCTTCCTATCAGCATCCAATACTTCTTGGTGAGTGGTGGGATTCTTCGAAGACATCGAAGCTTGGATGTCGAGATCCAGACACTGTAGAAACTGGTATGAACGATCTTCGGGATCTTCCACTAGGTGAGGAGCGAAACGACTAAGCATAGAAAATTCTTCTTCGTATTATTCTACAGTCCGAGTGCCTTGCTCTAGGTTGACAAAATGTTACTGGAGCTTACTTTTTGCTGATCTAGGGAAGTACTGGGCATCGAATCTCTCTCGAAAAATAGTCCAATTGATCGGCTTAATCAGTCGTGCCTCTTCGGTATCCCACCAGTTCCGAGCATTACCAGTCAGCTGTTTCTTAGCTACTTCTACCCAGCCTGCCTGGTCGATGCGGGAAAGACTTAGGTCGTCTTCAGTACTTCGGGCCCATTCTTCATCTTCCAGTGGGTCTTCCTTTCCAAAGAAACCCTTCAGGTTTAGCTCTCGAAATTGATTGGCTCCAGGTGCAGCTCGAGGAGGGGGAGGAGTAGGTTGCACAAACTGTTGTCCTTGCTGAATCAGTTGGTGTTGAATGTCTAATATCCCTCTCATGACACCCATGAGTTCGTGGATACCAGGAACACCACTTCCGTTGGTTACATTTCCGTTCCGAGTGTTGGGTCTCCCTACCATGCTGAAAAGAAAACAAGGTAAACTTTTGCATACAAGATTTATCTAGACAGTCTAGCTAATAATGACATCCATATTGTTCTGAAGTATTCACAGAATGCAAGAGAGGGACTTGCATGGGTGACCACTAAAACCTGTCACGTCCCGCTTCCCATTATACTTGGGAGCGAGAACGTAAACGAGTCTGCATGTGCTTAAAGCAAAGGAAAAAAATACTTTTTTTCTTTCTTCTTTGACTTAAGCACAATAAGTGTCCGTGATTAACCATTGCAGATTCCTTGCATGCGAACTCAGAAAAATACATGTTATCATTATTACAAAGCCAACGTCCCGATTACATGTACATAAGTAAGGCCTAGCATGGCCATTAGGAACAGCTACATGAAATTTAAATACACCATAATAAGATTACAACAACAAATGTGAATTTATAGCAGTGTTGCGAAGGCACGCCGTTCCTCAGCAGGGGATCTCAGCATCTGACTGCTCCTGGTCAACTAGATCAGCCTCAAGGTATGCTCCACTGCAAAATCTGTCTCAAAACCCGACGTATATTTCACAAGATAACAACAGGAAAATATACGTCGACGAGGGTCGCTCGGCAAGATTTAAAATGTTAAGAAATGGACCCTTGACAAGATTTAAAACATTATAATATATGTATATTTTGCAAAGCTTTAGAGATGCGTAAATCAATATGATCACTATCAAGTAAAGCATGTGCAGCATAAGAGAACATGCGAGCGAGCAGGACCAAGAGTAGTGCACAAAGTAAAGTGTAGTGAGCATGGCAAAGTGTGGTGTGCAAGGGAACATGTAGTAAGCATGGCAAAGTGTAGCGTGCAAAGTAGTTAGCATGGCAACTACATATGAGCATGATAAAAAGAGTTAGCAGGTTACACAATTTATAATAGCAACAGCAGAAGTAACGTGGTGTGTCATTCAATCCCATAATCTAGTGACAAGCCCAATGTCCAAGTGCGGAAGAAACTACAATTACACCCAAACCATCAGAAGCTACCCGTGGCTCTGTACTTACCGACCCCATCTGGGAGATGGTCAAATTTATCTGTGGGGTGAAATCCAGCATCCCGACATCTACTACAATGGACTACCCTACCCAAAAGTGTCGTTGTGTATCTGTACAGTTCAATGTATGCCACATGACCCAATATTTCGTAAATACCACAAGGGCCCAATATTCCGTATATGCCCCGGGGCCCAATGTCATCATTTATTAGGGGTGGACAATCCAAAGATAAGGTGACACAAATAATGGTACAACAAGCAATAAGAGCATTTTATGTACGTTTTTAAAATGACAGAACATTTGATATCTTATAATTTGTAGATGATAAATACTTTCCTGATCGATGCGATCTTGAATGACCAGGCGATAGCAACGAGGCGTAATTTATCTGTGTCATGGATTCGTAATATCACGCTAAAGATTTTAACTAATAAAATAATATTAAATATACATATATATACATTGTTTATATAAAATTATATAATGTATATATAATATGATCTACTGTTCATATATACATTTACTGTTGGTTCTAACATACATAAATATACTAACATATATAATCTAATATATACTACAACAAACATATATAACATAAAACATATATAAACAGCAATGTTGATATAATATGTACTGTTTATATGATATATCTAATACTGTTTACGTAAGAACTTACATCTTTCGTTATGTTTCGCTGTCGTAATTGTGTTTGTAAGAGGGGGCCACAGTGACGGCGGCTTTGGACGACGGAGGGCATAACGACGTGGGCAGTGGTCGGCGACGACGCGTGGCGGCTGCGCGCGTGGCCTCCGTGGCTACGTTCGTTGGGGCAGTGGTGGAAGGAGGAAGGCGGGAGGAAGGGGTGATCTGAGAGTTTTGCAGTTGAGGGTAAGGTGGCGGTGGCAGCAGAGGGAGGCAGAATCTTGGTCGGACTAGCCGTGGGGGCTGGTAGGAGATGGCGGTTAGGGTTGTTTGGAGGGAAGGAAGGAGGTGTGATGTCAAACGAGGTGGGGGTTGCTGGAAGTTTCCGGAGGTTGAAGAGAGAGGGGGCCATGAGTCATGTTTAGGATGTTGGGGTCGGCTTTGAAGAATGGGGTCGCCGGAGGTTGAAGAAAAAGCAGGGCTTCCGAGGGCTTGGAAATCTACCAAGTTGAGAGGTTGAGGGGGAGGGTGTTATTGGATCTAGATCTAAGCCTAGAGGGTGAATAGGCTATTAAAAATTCTTGTGCAACCCACGAGCAATCACACGCAATTACAACAGATTCAAAGTAAATAAAAAGCAATCACAGATGCACTGCAGATTTATCCTGGTTCGGTCGTCATCACGACTTACGTCCAGCCCCCGAAAGAAAATATTATATTAATAGTGTACATGCACAACCTTAATAGATAGAGAACCAACGTCTCTACACTCACCATGCTCAGCACCTCACTCATCGTGTTCAATACTATCAATCATAATATATGCTCTCACTTGATGACACCCGTCAAGTTCCTCTTGTCTAGACCAGCACTAGACAAGACCCCAAAAATGTCACCCAAAAGCGGTAAAGTTTCCTCTACGGAGATCAAAACTCTACTACACAAAAATAATAATAATAGTTTAGAAATCTTAGTTTTGTTTAGCCGTCGTCGTCTCCGTCAATCAGCACGGGCCAGCTCTCGTCTGGCAAAATGTAGATGTCACGTCTCTCGTCTCCTCATCAACTCAAATTGCGGCCTTGGTCTTTTAAAATTTGCGCAATGTTGGCCAGCATCCTCTGAAGAGTTGCGCAAGTATGGATGCAAGGGTGCAGGTTGCGCAATATGAATGCCATTTAGATCTTGCGGCCTTGGCACTTGGATGATGGCTTGCTGAAGTTGCGGCAATGGCAATGTGTAGCTCATCTTGTATGATGATCTCTCCCCTTAGATGATGTGGTCGGCTTATGAAATATTGATGACTCTGCAATGGATATCTTTGCGGCTATGAAGCTTGCTTGTGGCCTAACTTGAGGAGATGGATGATTGCGCAAGAGATATGGCTCCCCCTTGTTGTAGTTTACGGCACTTGACTTGGGGTTGAAGTTTTTGGCCTTGAGAAGAAGTCTTGCAGTAATGATAGGCAATGATAGAGATGATTGCTATGGAGCTTTGATAAGAGGGTTTCGGCAAGAGGAAGATAGGACTTGGAGTTCTTGCTTGCGGCTTGCGGCTTGCTAGATGTTTAAGATGTTGAAGAGGCTTCTAAACTTGCAGCTTAGTATGTTGACTTGGCTAGGGTTTTGGATGGCCGCAAGTTTGTTCCTTTCTTTGATGTATGCCACAACATGGCTCCCTCTTTTGAGAGGGTTTTTATAGAAGATGGGATGGAGAAGTTGCGGCCAAGGAGGAATCCTAGCTAGGGTAGGATTTGGTGCAGCCAAGGAGATTTGAGTTCATCCCAAATTGGTTTGTTCCAATCCCCATTAGATTGCTCTTTGAATTAGTCTCCATCTCTCTCCATATTGGAATAGGATTCATCCCATTAATTGATTTTAATCAATCTCCATTGATATAAATATAGATCTCTTCTTATCTCTCCAAATGCTATGTGTATAGCTCTTTGACCAAGTCCAATTGCTATGTGAGTATCAATTTCTCCATCTTCCAATTTGCTATATGCATAGCTCTTTCTCCATCAAATTGACCAAGTCATCTATTTGGATATTTACGTGATCGCCACTCCTGCAAACACTTAACACACACATCAAATCTTTCACACACGTTTGTTATCATCAAACACGAAGTCCTAGATCGTTGCATCCAACAATCTCTCCATTTGATGATGACAAACCAATATAAGATTTGGGCAATTACGATTCAAATGATATCATCGTGATGTGTGTGTGAAGTGTGATAATAGGCAGATGTATGCGACAATATACCACTTGATGTATAAGCATACAAGCATGTACAAGCATGCGATGATGTAACAATAATGTGCCACAAATAAGCATGGCATGCTCCCCCTATTTTCATGATCCCTCTTGAACCAATATTCATATATGCACATATAAGCATTAATGCACCTAACCTTCATTATCTTCTCTCCCTTTTGTTATCATCAAAAGTGTATAAACGAAGTCTAATTCATGTCACATGTAAAAATAAAGTATTATAAATTACAACTAGCACTTGCATGTCATTTTTCTTAGACAAAGCACTTCAGAATTCAATGAAAAGTGTAACATAGACTTCTACATCATGATGTAAGTGTGATGATTAAATAGTTGAAGCACAAAGGGAGAAACTCTCAAAAAAATCAACCAAAACCCATCCACATTTTCCAATAAACATGATATCACCTAGGATTGATTTTCCACATCTCATTAAAATGAATTCAAGGTACCACACCCTAAAAACATAGCCTATAAGGACTCTTAACTGTGGGGGTGGCATTGCTTGACGAGTATAACACCAACGCTAAAGATTACCCATAAAGCATATGTTGGATACTCGTGGGTAGTTACTTGCCATGAATTGTATCCATTTTACATATGGAGCAATTTACTTTCTTTTTCATTTTTCATAGCATAAAAACCAATTCTTTTTGTGCTCAATTCTTTTGTCTCCGTCAATCAGCACGGGCCAGCTCTCGTCTGGCAAGATGTAGATGTAACTTCTCTTGTCTCCTCAGCAACTCAAGTTGTGGCCTTGGTCTTTCAAAAGTTGTGCAATGTTGGCCAGCTTCCCTCTGAAGAGTTGCGCAAGTATGAATGCAAGGGTGCAGGTTGCGTAATGTGGATGCCCTTTAGATCTTGCGGCCTTGGCACTTGGATGATGGCTTGCTGAAGTTGCGGCAATGGCAATGTGTAGCTCCTCTTGGATGATGATCTCTCCCCTTGGATGATGTGGTCGGCTTATGCAATCTTGATGACTCTGCAATGGAGATCTTTGCAGCTATGAAGCTTGCTTGCAGCCTAGCTTGAGGAGACGGATGATTGCGCAATAGATATGGTTCCTCATTGTTGTAGTTAGCGGCACTTGGCTTGGGGTTGAAGTTTTTGGCCTTGAGACTTATGGCAATGATATAGATGATTTCTATGGATCTTTGACAAGAGGATTTCGACAAGAGGATGATAGGACTTGGAGTTCTTGCTTGCGGCTTGCGGCTTGCTAGAGGTTTAAGATGTTGAACAGGCTTCTAAACTTGCTGCTTAGTATGTTGACTTGGCTAGGGTTTTGGATGGCCGCAAGTTTGCTCCTTTCTTTGATGTATGCCGCAATGTTGGCTCTCTCTTTTAAGAGGGTTTTTATAGAAGATGTGATGGAGAAGTTGCGGCTAAGGAGGAATCCTAGCTAGGGTAGGATTTGGTGCGGCCAAGGAGATTTGAGTTCATCCCAAATTGATTTGTTCCAATCCCCATTAGATTTCTCTTTGAATTAGTCTCCACCTCTCTCATATTGGAATAGGATTAATCCTACTAATTGATTTGAATCAATCTCCATTGATATGAATATAGATATCTTCTTATCTCTCCAATTGCTATGTGTATATCTCTTTGACCAAGTCCAATTGCTATGTGAGTAGAAATTTCTCCATCTTCCAATTTGCTATGTGCATAGTACTTTCTCCATCAAATTGAGCAAGGCATCTATTTGGATATTTACGTGATCGCCACTCCTGCAAACACTTAACACACACATCAAATTGTTCACGCACGTTTGTTATTATCAAACAAGAAGTCCTAGATCGTTGTATCCAACAGTTGCGGCTTATGATTTTGTTTGAGGGTTAATGAGAGGAAGGCAGCAGTTGAGAGGTTTGCTGTGAGTTAAAGGTTTAAGATAGAGGAGTTAGAGGAAGGTGTGTGGTGTTTGTTAGCTGGTGTGTGGCTAGTGGCTACCGACGTGAGGGAGGTTGCTGTGAAGTTAAGAGGGCTGACAGAAGTCGGGATTTGCGAGGAGGGTAGCGTCGAAGATGGTGGCACTGCCGAGGGGAGGTTGCGACGACGATGAACGGTGGGGAAGAGACACAGGGAGAGAGTGTGATAAAGATGTCGTGAGTTGGTTTTGGGGTTGTAGGTGTAACGGTCTGTTTTCGATTGTACGCTTCATCGTGCACGTAGTCTTGTTCGTGCATGTATTTATTTTAGACTTTGTCTGTATCCGAACCCTATGGTGTGATATGTCGTTGTGACCCACTCGGAGAGTATTAAATTATGGAACTAATTTGGAATGTCATTTCACGGGTCGTTTCCCACGATTTGACTTTGTTTGATGAGACGTCACGATTTTCACTTTTGTCGTGAGGCCTTTTTATTTTTAGTTTTGTTTCTCGTCGTCGAAATTGTGATCCCTCTTCTCTGTTTAGTTTCTCTCGTCCGTGCGGTCACCCCAGTATTTATTTCACAATTTTTGAGCCCCGTTTGACCCACTTTCACTTTTCCCCAGTTTAGATATTAGTTTAACCCTAAGTTCTCTTGGCTTATATCCCTAATGTAATTATTAATATATCATACATCCTAAAACTTAGTTGACTCAGCCCTTTGTTAGCACTTGGCTGCACACACCTAGAGGAGAGAGGGTGAGAGTTCTTGTTTTAATAATAGTTATAATAAATCTTATAATAACCAGTTTGTAACTTAAAAAATAAACAATTCAAAAACCAAACCCAACAGATATAGCCCCTAGACCTAGTCACCCACATGCTGCCCATACTCTATAAATTTAACCTAGGGCTTAATAATTTTCACAGCAACTCGAAAGTAGCCGTCGCTCTATTTCTTTTCACGCAAATAGCCCTAGAGCCCGACTTCACCCATCTCCTCCGACCAAAACCCGTCGCCGGTGGCCTCCTCTCGCCGTCCGCAGTCACCCCGACCCATCTCCTCCCTCATGCTGCCGTGAACCGTCCCGATCCGCCGCTGTTTCACGCACAATCCCGCAACAGCAACAACAGCATCTTGCAGCAGCAGCGACGACCGTCGCCGCCGTTGCTGCCGTCGCAGGTCACCTCTCCGACGTGCAGTCGACCCCTCCGACCACTACTCAGCTGTGGGCAGCCCCTCAGTCGCTGTTGACTCGAAACAACGAGTGTATTTGCTGTTACGCATTTTAACGACGTACCGACGCGTCGTATCACCTCTTCGCCGTCTCCTCTCACTGTTGGGATCTTCCAACAGCCCTCTACCTCTCCTAGGGGTGTTTTCTGACATCACGATCATCTCCTACGATGCCCAACGTCGTAGTCTCCGTGTACGTCGACCCGTTCGTCCCGGTTCGTTGTTACGGCTTCTCGGGAGCCGTAAAAATGTCTATCGATCTCTTGCTCGCTGTTTGGAATCTTGCTCACTGATCTGGTCACTGTCCAAGGATTGGCGATCATAGGAATCTATTTTGGAATCTGGACTAGGAGCGTGTTCTATTATTCCAACCCCTGGCGTCGCTACCCGACGCCAGTGTAGCTCTCGTGTCGTGTAAGGGTAACTTTCTGAATATTTAGGACTCCCTGCCCATGCATGCTAATCAAGATAAAAATCGGTATTTTAATTGTCTAGTAATCACTAATAAAGATAATTTAATTGGGACTGTAGGCTGGTGATCCGAGCACATAGGTAGGTTGGACTGATTGGACGGTGTATTCAGAACGACTGATTGCGGGCAAGTGAAAATTGCCAATTTGTACTTTAGGCCCGGTTTTAGGCCATTCCCCGTTTTTAGCGTAAAAGAGACTAGGCGACGAAATGATACTCGCCTAGACGCAACTTTAAGATCTAGCTTGACAACGAAGCTAGATCTGTCACCCTGCCATGTCATTCATGCATTATTGCATGTCACGTTTAATTTCCATATCTGTATGCTCATTACTTTTGCTCTACCATGCCTGTCACGTTTAATTTCCTTATCTGTACGCACATTAAATTTTACCCATGTCATGCCATGCATCCTGATGACAATCCATGCTTGAATGTTGCACACGCTACTTGTACTTGCTTGTTGAGGCTAGGCACCTGCGTTGCAGGCGCAACCCTAGCCCAAATACACTTCCTGGCTCGTGATCCAGAAGCGGGCTACATGTGTTGGTCAAAAGCCAATGCCCGATTACATGTGGAGGGGTAGGGTTAAGCGACCACTCAGCTTAGAAGTATGCCAGATCAGCAAATTCAGCTGTAAGGTGTAAACTCTGGGATTGGGGTAGGGTTAAGCGACCACTCAGCGTAGAAGTGTGCCCGTACAGCCACTTCAGCTGTAAGGCGTAAACTCTGTGCACGACGTGTTTACTTGACGTGTTTACGTGACTTGTAAATACATGTGAATGTTAGTAGCTTTGCTACCCTTGCCATGTCATACTTGTTTCCATGTCGTACTTGTTGCACTCTCTTACTTGTTGCATTCATACATTAAACTGCCATGTCATCGCATATTTTAGAACTGCTAGGTTGTTTCACTTTCTTTTAGTTTCCTTGCACAAGTATCTTGTAGACTTGCTGACATACGACCTCGTCTCTTTTGGGTGTCGCATGTTAGTTGCTAAGCCAGAGTCCGTTGCTGAGGACGAGCTGTTTGTTGACATTGAGCCTGGGACCACCGTTGACGTGGAGTACGAGGACACCGGCGACCAGTCGTAGAGACTTCTTCGGTGTTGCTTTCTGCTTAGTTGTCGTTAGTTTGTCGGTGTGTAGCACCTTTCTTTCTATACGTTTGATTATTTCTGTTGGCCATGCTTGGGCCTTTTAGACTCTTTTAGCCTGGTGGCTTTTCTGTGATGTTTGACTTTGTTGGTGGACATTCTGAGATTTGAAAAATTATATTATCTGTCTCTTTTATTTATTATTATTTTTGTTCTGTATCGCATTTGCAAGGACCTTTTCTTGGTTATTCCAGACGCTTTGCAGACTGGAGCTGTGACCAAGTCTGAGCTGACTTTTCACGCCTCGCCTCCATTTTAGGGAAGAGGGTCGTGACAGTAGGCATTGGGTTTAAGAGTTTCGACGGGGATGTTGGGGTTGATGCCGATTTAAGGGGAAGGGAGGGGTAGAGGGAGCGGTAGTGAGAGCCCGATGGTTGGCGTCGGGGTTGATGGCGGCTGTGCAATGTCGGAGTTAGGTCTGAAGGGGGGGTTGATGCCGGAGTTTTGAAAAGAGGAGAAAGGGCTCGGGTTTTTGAGGGTGTGTTGTGAGTTGAGGGGGAGGAGGTTGCGTGTGTTTGAGGAGAGAGATAAAGGGAGAGAGCAGCCGTGGTCGTTTTCCTTTGATTTTCTTCATTTATTTTAAAAGAGAAAAGGTGATGCAAGGTTACTTGAAATTAGAAGAGGTGGTGGGGTTCGATTGCCACAAATCGTGGAGATGATCATGGAGAGAAATCGTGAAGATATGATAGAATCTCACTCCCATGATATCAGATAGCATCTTACCCACTATGATATTAGTCAATTTGTTAAGATTTATTATGATTGGATTTGGTTAGGGAATATATTTAGTTAAGATTAGATTTGTTAAGATTTTATTAGATTTAATTTAGATTTAGGAAATAATTTTATAAAGATATTTAGATAATACGTAATTTTGGTTGAGATATTTAGAGTTAAGATTTGGAGATATGATAGAATAAGTTGTTAGGATTCGTTAGATTATTGGGTTAAGATTTGATTAGAGAAAATTGATTTGGTTAAGATATTGGTTAGGAAAAGACCGATTTAGTTAAGATGCTTAAATCAGGATTAGATTTGGAAAATTAATCTAATTAAGATTAGATTTGGAAGAAACCAATTTAAGATAGTCGAATTATTACGATCTCTCCCCTGCAATCAACGTCAACCAAAAATTATAAACAAGATATCGTCGCGATCGTGAAGTCGTGAGGATCACGAATATGGGGTCAGATCACGCGTACGAGCTATGGAAATAATAAATAAGATCATAAGACAAATAGTCAAATAAATCCATCAATGGAAATACGTACGAAATACGTACATACAGAAACATGCCGTTACAGAAGTGATAATGATGTTCATTATAATTTCATCAACGGCATGTGCCCTTCAAATAACGAGCACTCATATCAGGTACATCAATTTCTTACTTTCTCTAAAAGGATACTACAGATTGGAGAAAGTTTGCCATTTGTAATCATTTTTTAACTCACAGAGAAGGATTTTTGTGATAGAAATACAATCCCGACTAGTTATAAGATCTTGATCTTTTCTTTGTAACGATTGACAAAGTACTTTTGTTACTCCCATTATTTCATCCATTAAGTGTAATTTAAAAAGAAGTCAAATGAGCCCATTACAGTAAACCCACCACTAGCTTATGCACAGATTTTTCTATTCAATAAATCTATCTTTATAATACCCAGAAATGTACGCGACGGGGTTATATAAACCAAGTAATCTACAAGTAGAAGAATAATTTGAGCTCCAATGAGTAGCAACAGGTCGCCTCAAAGTAGTCTGTTTTTTACCCCTTTGCTTGTTTGTAATTCACCTTTTTCCATCAAATTTTCAATTTGTTCCATTTGAGCATCATGTAATTGTTGATTTCGCCGCGTAGGAGAAGCACAAAATTTACTATGCAATTCAACATTTGAAAAAATAACCCAATATTAGATAACTCACCTGATGCCGCAACCAATGCACGGTGTAGGTGATGGGCAAAGCAGTAAACATAGTAAGCATATGGACATTCTTGTAAAAATTAACTTTATAACACACTACATGCACCTTGCATATTACTAGTCCCATCATATCATTATCCTCTTATATTTTATAGAAGCAATCCGTTACGATCAAGGATAAGTGCACATTTTTAGAGTTAGTGTGGGAGTATCGTCAACACCTGCTACATCAAAGAACCTCTCTTTTATTAAATCATCAGCATCAACAAATCTTAACACAATAGCCATTTGCTCACAATTGGATTCATCAACTAAAATACAAAACTTAAAGTCACCAATTTCTTCACAAATATTTTTCCTTACCAAGTCATCCATAATTTCCATAATTTGATTTTGAACCAATGGTGAAGTATAACAGGCATTTCCAAGGGCATTTACTAAGATAACTCTTGCAACTTGTGAATTAACTGGTGCGCTATACTTGAGCAATTCAAGAAAGTTTTCACAGTTTGTTGAATCAAAAAATTCATCATGCCCTCTAAAAGCACATCCCTGACATGCTAGCCAATGAATAGCATTAACTGTAATGATGGCACGGAGAAGATTTTTCTTTATTTCAGCTTCAGCTTATAAGGTCAAATGTTTCTAAATATTTTGAGATGGTTTTTCACAGCATCGAGCTTTAACACTTTTTGAATGTATTGATCATGTTTCTCCTTCATGCACTTGAAGATGACTATCTTTTCCTCCAACTTTCTTCCAACCATTAAATCCTTTTGAACCCCAAGCTTCTTCTTTACGCTGTTGGGATGAATTGCTATCAAAAAAGAAAACAAGAAAAACAATATGCACGGTCAGTTACTTCGGAATATTCTAACCCATCATATGTTTTGAACCAATCATGTTGAAAGCTATGTCCTTCTTCCTTTCTTGGATATTCTTGAAGGATTGGTTGTCATGGCCCTATTGCTATATAACAACGTCGATCTTCATTTTGTTCTTTGTATGGATATTCCATATTGCTTGACGTAATTCTAAATCATGTGATATAGTATCCTTAACCTTTTGATGCTTCGAAGGATGTTGCACTTGTTTTATAGAAGTCAATAGAGAAATATCATTTACCACTGGTGTAGGACATGATGCTATAGGAAAAACACTAGGGGTGAATAGTGTTTTATGATAATTAAAAAGGAAATTACGACTAATTAAATACCCTAACAACCAAGAGTGCAGAAATAAATATAAAGAGACAACAACCACAGAAAATGGAACGCAAACAGAGTATGTACACTGGTTTGGATTTCCCAAGCCAATTCGCGACTCCCTGGAATCCTACAGTAACGCCCCGCTCCCGGGATACCCCAACAAGCGAGTGATACGAAAGGAAAAGAGAAATACGATACAAATATGGTAGGTCCACTGTGCATGTGCTGGGCAGTACACGCAATGCTCCACCCGAGAAAGAACAACACGAGAGAACAATGTACAAATAAAGCATCTTTCATTTATATCGACCACGAATTCAATTACAACATTACGTTCAACTCAAATTTACATACAACTTCCAAATCAAGAAAATCCCAAAATACAACCTCCAATTTTACAACTCTCATATACAACAACTCTCCATTATAACAACCCTCATACACAACCCTCATGTGTTGGATCTGGATCCTAGCCTAGAGGGGGGGGGGGGGGGGGTGAATAGGCTAATAAAAAATTCTCGTGCAACCCACGAGAAATCACACGCAGTTAAAAGCACAACCAGAGTAATGAAAAGCAGACACAGAGTACACAGCAGATTTACCCTGGTTCGGTCGTCCCAACGACCTACTCCAGCCCCCAAAGCTAATACTAGATTGAATAGTGCAATAGGCACAAAGTCACAAGTTAGAGCACGCTCAGAGCACCCTCTACGTCTCTACACTCGCCAGACTCTCAGTACCCCACACACAGTGTTTCCTCTCACTATCAATCCTAGCAAAGCTTTCTACCAGCTAGTCCCAAACTAGCTGGGTCCCACTTGTCTAGTCCCAACTAGACAAGTCCCAAAATAGTCCACAAAAATAGGTAAAGTTTCCCCTATAGAGAACGTTACACTAAGACACAAATAAAAGAGTTTAAGGGTTTAGAAATGCTCAGTTTGTGTCCGTGTAGGCATCTCTGTCAATCAGCACGTCGTCAGCTCCAATCTGACGCAAACGGTGTCTCAATCCGACTCCTGGATATCAAGTTGTGCACTGGTCTGTACGTATAGTAATCCCAGTTCAACTTTAATAATAGGCAGTCTGTGCGTTAAGTAACCCTCAAAATAATCCACGTCAGCGAGGAGATTTGCGCGTTTTGTTTTCACGTGATTTCGTTTTCTCCCGCACTCGCCACGTCAGCAACAAGATCCGATCTGTGCCGTTGATTTGTTTTTCACGCACAGCTACCGTCCGCTCTCCGACGGATCTAGAGCATGTAGGCGCTCGACTCCGACCTTGCGTCGACAACAACGGGGCTTCTCCGAAGGCTACTTCTTTACGGCGGCAGCATCGGGGTTTTCTGATGATAATCAGTACCTACGGTGGCGACCTCCTCTATGGCCATGAGTACGACAGCGACGACGGCGTACGAGCAATGTGGGCTTCACCGTGCGACAACGATGAGGAAGTTAGGGCTTGCAGTAATATTCCGACTTGAGGGTACTCCGACGTGATCTTCGATCAACAGCGGAGATGGCGGCAAGTGCTTCGATCACCGCTCGGCGGCGACTTCTTCGCTTCACGGCGTGCAGCAGCAGCTCCGTCTCCGACGGTCTTATTCTCAGGATGGTGCAGCGTCGATCTCTCGTCTTCACGGCGTGTGGCTGTTGCAGCTTCGATCTCTTCGTTCTAGGGCATGCAGCGACGACGACAACGTCTCCGGTCTCCCCTCCGTCGTCTGACTTCTTCGAGCGGCAGCGGTGTTCGGGGGTAAGTTTCGCGTCGACGGTTTCTCCTTCGGTGCCTTCGTCTACAGCAGCGGCGGAGGACTCCGATGATGGCTTCAGCGTCTTCTCCGGCGACGTCTCGGAGGCAGTAACGGGCTTCGGATCTCAACGGTGATCCCCGAGCGATGGCGATGAGCGGTGGGTGTTGTCTTGATGGAGTCGTCGAACCAAGGTGATGACTTGATGGCACGAGTATTTAATTGATTGCAGCACAAAAATAAATGTAGCACCCACTTCTTTAATTTTGTGTTGCCGCATATAAGAGTTGTAACCCTCCTGCAATTTTTTTTAATGCCGTTCCAAAAATGCTTTGAGGCTGCCTTCTCTTTTTATTTTGATTGCTGCACTTTGATAAAAAATGTGGCCCCTTTGATATATATTTGCCGCACGTCTATTGTAGCACCTCAACTAGGTTTTTATAGGCTAGGGCTAGGGTTTTGGGGAGAGTCCCTAAATGATAGGGATTTTGTATTTTGATTGGGGTTTTGAATGCTATAGAATTGTTTTGGCTAAGGAATTTGAATAGGAGAAAGTTTGGCTAGGATGAGGGCACAACCAACTAGGACTTTTGAAATTGGCTAGGGATAAGTTTGAATCAATCAAATTGGATTCTATTTGATCTTATAGCAATTCAAATAGGATTTGGAAGAATCAAATATTTGAGAATCATACTAGAAGATTTGATCAAGTCCATCTCAATCCATCTCATCCCATATTGGACCAGGTCCAAATTTCTTTGTGCACAAACACTCCATCTCTCCCAATTTTCTATACGAATAGCAAATCCGTCAAATATCGAAAGTATATCATTTTGCCAAGCCTGAAACATACTGAGCACATACATTAGATATACCGACACGTTTGTCATCATCAAACCAAGTTCCTAGATCGTTGCTTCCAACATCATGTACCATTCATCTTCAACACATACTGTAGTGACCCTGTGCTATGAGGAACAAACACTAGAGGGGGGTGAATAGTGTTTTATAGAATTATAAGGAATTTACGCCAAATAAAACCCTACTTAACCAACAAATGCGGAATACAATAAGTGAACAACAACACAAGGAATAAAGCACTGCAAACAAGCAATCTACCCTGGTTCGGTGCCACCCAAGTCTCCCCGACTTGTTACCGGTGCCCTACTCCAGCAACACCCGGATCCCCTCCGGATACTCTAGCAAACCGCTAGAGATTTCCTTTAGCCCACTTGCAAAAACCCCACAAGTGCAATCGACCTACAATCGATGTCCGTGTATCCCACAACCCGGGAACACGCAAAGTCCTTAATCCCACAACTTGGGACTAAGCACACTCTCACAAACCGAGAGCAAAATGAAATCTTGACTCCCACAACTTGGGATCAAGCCAATCCTCTCACCACCGTGAGTATACAACAATTAAGAAGTATAAAGATTGAAATATAAAACTTCTTACCACAAAATCCTATGCCTTGAGAAATACTTACCAATTTAGGGCAAGAATGGATTTTGAGGAAGATGAGATCACCAAACCCTAGCTCCACCAAGATGAGCAGCAATAGATGGCTAGGGAGGAGTTGGTGACTTGGATTCAAGCTCTTAGCTTGAGAAGCTCACAAGGAATGCGAATCTCTCTTGAGGAATTAGGCTCAAAGAGTAGAGGGAGAGATTCTTGTGAGATGAGAGAGCTTGGAATTGGAGTTGAATGGCTCTTCTCAAAGGTGTGAAAATGTCTCTAATTTCAGCCTTGGATCCCTGGTTAGAAGTACTCAAACTTATATAGGGAAGAGACAAAACGGTCACAAAAATCGTGGCATTAAATGCCCAACGGATCTATTTCTGAAGCTGCTTAATCGATCTAAGAAGGATCATCAACCGACTAGATTGACACCTAGTCGGTCAGTGAACCTTCTTGGACCGACTAGATGGTTGACAGAGAAGATGGTGAAATCATGGGTAAGCATTAGTCGGTCTAAGAAGGATCATCAACCGACTAGATTGACAACTAGTCGGTCAGTGAACCTTCTTGGACCGACTAGATTGACTTTTAATGCATTAACCATCCTTCTTGAACCAACTAACTGGTCAACAGTACAAAGGTCGAATTTCACAAGTAAAACTAGTCGGTCTGAGAAGAAACACCAACCGACTAGATCGTCATTTAGTCGGTCGGTGAGCCTTCTTGGACCGACTAATTGGTCAACAAATTGTCTTCAATTGATTAGGATAACTAGTCGGTCTAAGTAGGATTTCCAACCGACTAAATCGTCATCTAGTCGGTCGGTGAACCTTCTTGGACCGACTAATTGACCAACAGTGAATGGGCTGAATCAAGCAAGGATATCTAGTCGGTTCAAGAAGGATTCCTAACCGATTAGATCGTCATCTAGTCGGTTGGTTCTTCTTCTTGAACCAACTAAGATGCATATGAAGCCGTGAAATGAAACGATAGGCTACGGCAATGTTTCTAATGGCTTCTAAGGCAATCCTAGAGATACGATATGAAAGTTATGAAAATTTCTAGGCAAGTACTACTCAAGGCTTAACATTCTCCTAAACCGAAGCTAGAAGACAATATAAATAACATGACGAACCGTCTTCGAAGCTTCAACATGGAGAATCCGAATCCCTTGACTTCATGAATACTCCTTGAGCTTCAACAAAGCTCCAGGCACAACGATCACGCGTTCTGAGGAAGTCTTGGATCGTCGCTTGCGATGAACAAATTACTTTGGCGACGATCTCCATAATTCTTCATAGACTCGAGTCTTTTGGTTGAATGACTTGAATATCTTCAACGTCATAGTCTTCGAAGCTTTTGACTCATCCATTCCTTTCTTCTCTTTAGATTGAATCTCCATTCATTTATTGATGCCATTGGCTTGAGGTTTGAAGTAGCCTTTGAGTTCTTCAAGCCAATGCTTCATTTTGGTTGATCTACCAAGTTCTCCACTTGAATCAACACGTCTAGTCACTTTTGATCTTCTTGAATGTAATTGGTGACTTTTTAGCTAACTGCAATCACAAGAGTTAGTCACAATGATTTGTGTTTGATCATCATCAAAATTAAGGTGGAGAGTCCAATACTCAACATTCTCCCCCCTTTTGATGATGACAAACCAAATATAAACAAAACAAATAATTGTGCATTAAATATACTTACTCCCCCTGCAATGATGCCAATCAAGTTAATATCAATAATCAATAGCATCATTCAGCAGTTAATAGTGTGTGTATCATATGAGGTTGTGTATATATCACATGAATGACCAGAAATAATATGCATACACAAAACAAATCATGTAGGTGAAACACATCATAAACATGAGCATGATTACCAACATATATTAAATGTAATCTATACAAACCAAGGTAATCACCAATGCTCCCCCTGAATCATATACATGAACGATCATACATAAAGTCTATATGATTCAAGTTATTGTTTAACACTCAACATTTAATAAGCACATCTTGTTTATTTCTCTCCCCCTTTGTCATTAACAAAAAGATATGGGGGCATAGAAACAACAAATGCAACAATAGAGTGGAAAACGTAAAGGTATATCAATTGCAACCAATTGTAAAGTTTTCTAATGTAAAGTTACCAATTGAAAACATGATATCGAAATAAATATATCAATTGCAAGAGCACATATCCAACAACAACTCAATCACCTTCAATTATCACAAGAAGATAAGCAATAAGCATATATGATAAAAGATTACAATATATACTAATTGTAAAGAGTAGTGTGAGCAGTGTTAGAACAGTGACAATAGCATAAATAGCAGTAGCTACTAGCTAAAGATTACAGATAACAATGCAAAAATCATGACATCACTTGTGAAAGAAAAACAAGTGATCAAATAGTGTCAAATACCCAAACAAACTCAATTATCACAAAATTTTATAACATGAAGCATAATGTGATAGACTGTCTCATGATACTAATTGTATACTTGGCAAGATAAATGACTTGAACATGATTAAATACATTATGGTGGAATCAAAATCATCACATTGACATAGATCAATATTTTTAGCCAATTTAGTGCATGGAAAACAATTCTATGTTTTCATACAAGCAAATCTATTTACTCAATATAATCGTCGAGCGACGAAGTAAACAAACATGTTTTCATATACATTGTGATCAATATAATCAATACCATCATGTTTTCATGCGGAGTGGTTCGAGGAGCGGTTCGAGGAGCGGTTCGGGGAGCGGTTCAAGTAGCGGCTCGGCGTGGGACGTGAGCCACTCGGAAGACGGCGCGGAACATCTCGCCTGCTCCAGGGCTGAGATTCCGGGTATGTGGTTAAAGTATTTTATTAGCATTAGTTTAGTTTAATCGCAGTAGGCTAGATCCTTCTTGGGATGGTCAGATCCATCCCAAGTCGGCATAGATCTTGGCATAGGGTCTTGGACCTTAGGGCTAAGTTAAAAATTGTTTTTAACTGCATGTTAATTAGTTAACATAGTTTTTCTTCCGCTGCTATTGTTTTTCTGTCTATGTTCCGTCCGACTTAGGACGGGACTAGAGTTTTTTGTGCCCTAAGGGACCGCCAATTCCCAACAGGAATCTCGTATGGTTCTCTGAGAGATCTCATATATTTCAGATCTTGTGCTTCTAAGAATATTTCCATTCTCCTTCTCCATTGAGAATAAAGGTTGTCGTTGAATATCAGAGGAGTATGAGTGTTGCAAGCGTTTGTTGATGCCATCACGTTGACCTTGCTCTGATACCAAGTGTTGGATCATGTGGATGGCAAACAACACTAGAAGGGGGGTTCAATAGTGTTGTATAAAGATAAAACTTTTTTGTTGTTAACCAATCAACACAAAACAAAACCTTCTAATGTTGCCTAAGAAACCAAGTAGAGTGATCTACGCTTGGTTCTTAATCAACTCAATAAATATTCAAATCAAATCAGAGATAAAAGTCTTCTGTTAGTCGACTCCCTATTAACAGTAGTCGACTCCCAGAGGGAAATTAAGCACAACTCAGATAATTAAACACTTAATGAAGATATATAATATTTGCACAGAAGTATAAATACAAAATTCATCTTTATCAATATAGTATAGATGAGTTACAAGAATACTTAAACAAAGATTAATTGCAAGTTAAATAAGAAATGCTCACAAAGATAAACAATCACAGATAAGCAAACACAGACACAAGGATTTTTATCCTGGTTCCCCACAACTTGGGTATGTTCAGTCCCCGACCAATCCGGTATGAGATTTCCACTATCTGCCTTGGCAAATACAAGCACCTAACTTCACTTATTAGGATTTCCAACAACCTAGTCTTGACCAGGATTTCCAATCGCAACACCTAGAATTGTCTAGGGTTTCCAACAACAACACCCTTACACCAAATGGTAATCACAAAATAAAATCAATATCCAATTCACCACAATAGATTGATGGAGATTGGATTTACACCCAAATTCTATAGCCAATAGTAATAGACAATTACGTGTAGTGGCTTGATAGAATAAGATTCTAGATCACACAAAGATACGAATAAAGTCTTTGTGATCTAGATCTAATGTTTTTCAAAAATCCTTTAAATAAAAATTCGAGAATAATAATAAGGATTTGAAAAACTGATAGCCAAATAAAATTATGATCTTCAGAAAATAATAACAAAAGAAAATTGCAAGATCAAAAGTAAAATAGATTTGGCTAAGAGAGAATGAGAGCTGAGAATTTTGAGAGCGTTTTGCACAAGAGATTTTGAATTCAATAGTTGTTGTGATTTCTTAATGAAAATGGTCCTCTATTTATGGGAGAAATCTGAGAATTCAAATTTCGAATTCCATTGACTTTTTTCCCGAAAATCATGGGAAAAAATCAATCAAAGATATTTCAAAAATCAAGTCAAAACGTCAAACTTCGACAGCTGGTAGTCGACTCCCTAAGAGTGGTAGTCGACTCCTAGTGTGTTTCAGGAGAACTTGATTCTCATCTGGTAGTCGACTCCCTACCTTTGGTAGTCGACTCACAGAGGAGTTTCTACTGAACCACAGCTAGTCAATCAAGTAGTTAACTTCAGGGTGTGGTGGAGTTTCACTACGGAAATATAAAACGACTAGAAAAGGCTCTCAATATCCTTTTTAAAATGATTTAAAAGATATTTAAAATGTTTTTGAAATCATTTGTGTGTGTATGTGATTGTCTATACGATTGGCTTTAACAATACCCTAAGAAAGACACAACACACTCACTATAGACTAGGACACGTCTTCGGAAGCTTGATCAACTGATGGAGTCGATGTGAGCTTTCACTTGAGCTTCTTGTTCAATTTGAGCTTTGAGCTTCATCATTGATCTTAGCAACGTTCGTCCTTGTCTTTAAGCGTAGATTGCGTTTCTTTGAGTATGCATAAAGCTTTTCATTTGTCGCACAACCTGCACACTTAGTCGTAGTGTAGTTAGTACACTAAGCTTCATTTGGTGTGCTCATCATCAAAATCACTTGGGTGGAATTCAATTTCCATCAGAAACTACAATTACACCCAAACCAACGGGAGCTACCTGTGGCTATGTAGTTATCGACCCCATCCGGGCGACGGTTAAATTAATCTGTGGGGTGAAATCCAGCATTCCGACCTCTACTACAATGGACTACCCCACCCAAAAGTGTCGTTGTGTATCTGTACAATTCAATGTATGCCACATGGCCCAATATTCCATAAATACCCCAAGGGCCCAATATTCCGTATATGTCTCGAGGGCCCAATGTCATCATTATTAGGGGTGGACAATCCAAAGATAAGGTGACACAAATAATGGTACAACAAGCAATAAGAGCATTTTATATACGTTTTTAAAATGACAAAACATTTAATATCTTAAAATTTGTAGATGATAAATCCTTGCCTGATCGATGCGATTTTGGGTGACCAGACGATAGCAACGAGGAGTAATTTATCTGCATCATGGATTCGTAATATCAAGCTAAAGATTATAACTAATAAAATAATATTATATATATATATACATTGTTTACATAAAATGATATACTGTATATATATATATATATAAAATATGATCTACTGTTCATGTATACATGCAATGTTGGTACTAACATACATAAACTAACATATATAATCTAATATATACTACAACTAACATATATAACATAAAACATATATAAACTGTAATGTTGATATAATATATACTGTTTATATGATATATATATATATATAATACTGTTTACGGAAGAACTCACATCTTTCAGTTTGTTTTGCTACTATGATTGTGTTTGTAGGAGGGGCCACGACGACTGCAGATTTGGATGGCAGCGGGTAGAGCGACGGGGGCAGTGGTCGACGGCGACGTGTGGTGGCTGCTCGCGTGGCCTTCGTTGCTGTGTTTGTCGGGGCAGTGGTTGAAGAAGGAATGCGGGAGGAAGGGAAGAGCTTGGAGTTTTGTGGTTGAGGGTAAGGTGGCGGTGGTGGCAGAGGGAGGCGGAATCTTGGTCAGACTGGCTGTGGGGGCTGGTAGGAGATGGCGATTGGGGATGTTTGGAGGGAAGGAAGGAGGTGTGTTGTCGGACGAGGTGGGGGTTGTTGGGCCTAAAAACTATTTTCTCGTTGCTAATCAATCATTTATTGACTGGTAGTCAAATAGGCAAGGTGAGCTTCCCGGGACTCAACCAAACCAACCGTAACAAGTAACGAGAAATGATGTTCAGCTAACGAAACTCGAACAAGAAAAGAAATGCATCTTATTTTCTTTCTTAATCCAGATGTTGAAGAGAGAGGGGGCCATGAGTCAGGGTTAGGATGTTGGGGTCGGGTTTGAAGAATGGGGTCGCCGAAGGTTGAAGAAGCAGCAGGGTTGCCGAGGGCATGGAAATCTGCCAAGGTGATAGGTTGAGGGGGATGGTGCAGCTTAGGGTTTTGTTTGAGGGTTAACGAGAGGAAGGCCACAGTTGCGAGTTTTGCTGTGAGTTAAGGGTTTAATATATGTGAGTTAGAGGAAGGAGTGTGGTGTTTGTTGGTCGGTGTGTGGCTGCCGACATGAGGGAGGTCGCCGTGAAGTTGAGGGGGCTGACGGAAGTCGGGATTTGCTAGGAGTGTGGCACCGGAGATGTTGGCGGCTGGAAAAGAAGGTGGCGTTGCCGAGGGGAGGTTGCGACACGACGAACGGTAGGGAAGGGACACAGGGAGAGAGAGTGATAGAGATGCTGTGAGTTGGTTTTGGGGTTGTAGGCGTTGGGTTTGAGAGTTTCGACGGTGATGTTGGGTTTGATGGAGAGTTAAGGGGAAGAGAGGGGTATAGGGAGCGACAATGAGAGCCCGATGGTTTTCATCAAGGTTGCTGGTGGCTGTGCAACATCGGAGTTGGGTTTGAAGGTGGGTGGGTTGATGCCATAGTTTTGAAAAGAGGAGAAAGGGCTCGGGTTTTTGAGGGTGTGCTGTGAGTTGCGGGAGAGGAGGTTGCGTGTGTTTAAGTAGAGAGATATATGGAGAGAGTAGATGGGGTCGTTTTGCTTTGATTTTCTTCGTTTGTTTTAAAAGAGAAAAGGTGATGCAAGGTTATGTGAAATTAGAAGAGGCACTGGTGTTCGGTTGCCACAAATCATGGAGATGATCATGGAGAGAAATCATGAAGATATGATAGAATATCACCCCCATGATATCAGATAGCATCTTACCCACTACGATATTATTCAATTTGTTAAGATTTATTATGATTGGATTTGGTTAGGGAATATATTTAGTTAAGATTAGATTTGTTAAGATTTTATTAGATTTAATTTAAATTTAGGAAATAATTTGATTAAGATCTTTAGATAATACGTAATTTTGGTTAAGATATTTAGAGTTAAGATTTGAAGATAGGATAGAATTAGTTATAAGGATTTGTTAAATTATTGGGTTAAGATTTGATTAGAGAAAATTGATTTGGTTAAGATATTGGTTAGGAAAAGTCCGGTTTAGTTAAGATGTTTAACTCAGGATTAGATTTGAAAAAGTAATCTAATTAAGATTAGATTTGGAAGAAACCAATTTAAGATTGTCAAATTATTATGATCTCGCCCCTGAAATCAACGTTAACCAAAAATTATAAAGAAGATATCGTCGTGATCGTGAATTCGTGAGGATCACAAATACGGGGTCCGATCACACGTACAAGCTATGGAATTAATAAATAAGATCATAAGACAAATATTCAAATAAAACCATCAATAGAAATCATACGAAATACGTACATACAGAAACATGTCGTTACATCCTACCCACCTTATTAAAATTCCGCCCTGGGAATGTCTTAAGCTAGATAATAATCAAGGAACACCTGATAGACGTATTTATGATAGGAATCATTAAATTTGGTGCCATCTGTGTTCGTCGACTCTAACTTCCTCGGAACCATAGAGTAAGTTTGGTGCCGTCTGTGTTCGGTCTTGGCCTGTTGGGGAACTTGACACTGAGGAGCCAAAGGTGGTCCCTGTTGGGTTGATCCTGACACCCCCATCGCTTGGGTTGATGGATTGTTAGTGCGATGAGGACAGTTCCTTACAATATGGTCAGTGCCTCATGCACTAAACACTGGTTCAACAGCACGCGACAATCCTTCTTGACATGCCCCACTAAGTTACAGTGGTGACACACCATTGTAGATCTGGAGTTGATTGGAGTTGCATGCCTCTTGAAGTTGTGGTCTGAGTTGGTCAGAGATCATTCCTGGTTGGTTCCATAGGGCACTTACTTCCTCCAGTTTGAAGCACCTTCTTACGCTTCATGATGAGCTCATGCTTCCTATCAGCATCCAATACTTCTTGGTGAGTGGTGGGATTCTTCGAAGACATCGAAGCTTGGATGTCGAGATCCAGACACTATAGAAACTGGTATGAACGATCTTCGGGATCTTCCACTAGGTGAGGAGCGAAACGACTAAGCATAGAAAATTCTTCTTCGTATTATTCAACAGTCCGAGTGCCTTGCTCTAGGTTGACAAAATGTTACTGGAGCTTACTTTTTGCTGATCTAGGGAAGTACTGGGCATCGAATCTCTCTCGAAAAATAGTCCAATTGATCGGCTTAATCAGTCGTGCCTCTTCGGTATCCCACCAGTTCTGAGCATTACCAGTCAGCTGTTTCTTAGCTACTTCTACCCAGCCTGCCTGGTCGATGCGGGAAAGACTTAGGTCGTCTTCAGTACTTCGGGCCCATTCTTCATCTTCCAGTGGGTCTTCCTTTCCAAAGAAACCCTTCAGGTTTAGCTCTCGAAATTGATTGGCTCCAGGTGCAGCTCGAGGAGGGGGAGGAGCAGGTTGCACAAACTGTTGTCCTTGCTGAATCAGTTGGTGTTGAATGTCTAATATCCCTCTCATGACACCCATGAGTTCGTGGATATCGGGAACACCACTTCCGTTGGTTACATTTCCGTTCCGAGTGTTGGGTCTCCCTACCATGCTGAAAAGAAAACAAGGTAAACTTTTGCATACAAGATTTATCTAGACAGTCTAGCTAATAATGACATCCATATTGTTCTGAAGTATTCGCAGAATGCAAGAGAGGGACTTACATGGGTGACCACTAAAACCTGTCACGTCCCGCTTCCCATTATACTTGGGTGCGAGAACGTAAACGAGTCTGCATGTGCTTAAAGCAAAGAAAAAAAATACTTTTTTTCTTTCTTCTTTGACTTAAGCACAATAAGTGTCCGTGATTAACCATTGCAGATTCCTTGCATGTGAACTCAGAAAAATACATGTTATCATTATTACAAAGCCAACGTCCCGATTACATGTACATAAGTAAGGCCTAGCATGGCCATTAGGAACAGCTACATGAAATTTAAATACACCATAATAAGATTACAACAACAAATGTGAATTTATAGCAGTGTTGCGAAGGCACGCCGTTCCTCAGCAGGGGATCTCAGCATCTGACTGCTCCTGGTCAACTAGATCAGCCTCAAGGTATGCTCCACTGCAAAATCTGTCTCAAAACCCGACGTATATTTCACAAGATAACAACAGGAAAATATACGTCGACGAGGGTCGCTCGGCAAGATTTAAAATGTTAAGAAATGGACCCTTGACAAGATTTAAAACATTATAATATATGTATATTTTGCAAAGCTTTAGAGATGCGTAAATCAATATGATCACTATCAAGTAAAGTAAAGTGTAGTGCACAAAGTAGTGCACAAAGTAAAGTGTAGTGAGCATGTCAAAGTGTGGTGTGCAAGGGAACATGTAGTAAGCATGGCAAAGTGTAGCGTGCAAAGTAGTTAGCATGGCAAGTACATATGAGCATTATAAAAAGAGTTAGCAGGTTACACAATTTATAATAGCAACAGCAGAAGTAACGCGGTGTGTCATTCAATCCCATAATCTAGTGACAAGCCCAATGTCCAAGTGCGGAAGAAACTACAATTACACCCAAACCATCAGAAGCTACCCGTGGCTCTGTACTTACCGACCCCATCTGGGAGATGGTCAAATTTATCTGTGGGGTGAAATCCAGCATCCCGACATCTACTACAATGGACTACCCTACCCAAAAGTGTCGTTGTGTATCTGTACAGTTCAATGTATGCCACATGACCCAATATTTCGTAAATACCACAAGGGCCCAATATTCCGTATATGCCCCGGGGCCCAATGTCATCATTTATTAGGGGTGGACAATCCAAAGATAAGGTGACACAAATAATGGTACAACAAGCAATAAGAGCATTTTATGTACGTTTTTAAAATGACAGAACATTTGATATCTTATAATTTGTAGATGATAAATACTTTCTTGATCGATGCGATCTTGAATGACCAGGCGATAGCAACGAGGCGTAATTTATCTGTGTCATGGATTCGTAATATCACGCTAAAGATTTTAACTAATAAAATAATATTAAATATACATATATATACATTGTTTATATAAAATTATATAATGTATATATAATATGATCTACTGTTCATATATACATTTACTGTTGGTTCTAACATACATAAATATACTAACATATATAATCTAATATATACTACAACAAACATATATAACATAAAACATATATAAACAACAATGTTGATATAATATGTACTGTTTATATGATATATCTAATACTGTTTACGTAAGAACTTACATCTTTCGTTATGTTTCGCTGTCGTAATTGTGTTTGTAAGAGGGGGCCACAGTGACGGCGGCTTTGGACGACGGAGGGCATAACGACGTGGGCAGTGGTCGGCGACGACGCGTGGCGGCTGCGCGCGTGGCCTCCGTGGCTACGTTCGTCGGGGCAGTGGTGGAAGGAGGAAGGCGGGAGGAAGGGGTGATCTGAGAGTTTTGCAGTTGAGGGTAAGGTGGCGGTGGCAGCAGAGGGAGGCAGAATCTTGGTCGGACTAGCCGTGGGGGCTGGTAGGAGATGGCGGTTAGGGTTGTTTGGAGGGAAGGAAGGAGGTGTGATGTCAAACGAGGTGGGGGTTGCTGGAAGTTTCCGGAGGTTGAAGAGAGAGGGGGCCATGAGTCAGGTTTAGGATGTTGGGGTCGGCTTTGAAGAATGGGGTCGCCGGAGGTTGAAGAAAAAGCAGGGCTTCCGAGGGCTTAGAAATCTACCAAGTTGAGAGGTTGAGGGGGAGGGTGTTATTAGATCTAGATCTAAGCCTAGAGGGTGAATAGGCTATTAAAAAATCTCGTGCAACCCATGAGCAATCACACGCAATTACAACAGATTCAAAGTAAATAAAAAGCAATCACAGATGCACTGCAGATTTATCCTGGTTCGGTCGTCATCACGACCTACGTCCAGCCCCCGAAAGAAAATATTATATTAATAGTGTACATGCACAACCTTAATAGCTAGAGAACCAACGTCTCTACACTCACCATGCTCAGCACCTCACTCATCGTGTTCAATACTATCAATCATAATATATGCTCTCACTTGATGACACCCGTCAAGTTCCTCTTGTCTAGACCAGCACTAGACAAGACCCCAAAAATGTCACCCAAAAGCGGTAAAGTTTCCTCTACGGAGATCAAAACACTACTACACAAAAATAATAATAATAGTTTAGAAATCTTAGTTTTGTTTAGCCGTCGTCGTCTCCGTCAATCAGCACGGGCCAGCTCTCGTCTGGCAAAATGTAGATGTCACGTCTCTCGTCTCCTCAGCAACTCAAATTGCGGCCTTGGTCTTTTAAAATTTGCGCAATGTTGGCCAGCATCCTCTGAAGAGTTGCGCAAGTATGGATGCAAGGGTGCAGGTTGCGCAATATGAATGCCATTTAGATCTTGCGGCCTTGGCACTTGGATGATGGCTTGCTGAAGTTGCGGCAATGGCAATGTGTAGCTCATCTTGTATGATGATCTCTCCCCTTAGATGATGTGGTCGGCTTATGAAATATTGATGACTCTGCAATGGATATCTTTGCGGCTATGAAGCTTGCTTGTGGCCTAACTTGAGGAGATGGATGATTGCGCAAGAGATATGCCTCCCCCTTGTTGTAGTTTACGGCACTTGACTTGGGGTTGAAGTTTTTGGCCTTGAGAAGAAGTCTTGCAGTAATGATAGGCAATGATAGAGATGATTGCTATGGAGCTTTGATAAGAGGGTTTCGGCAAGAGGAAGATAGGACTTGGAGTTCTTGCTTGCGGCTTGCGGCTTGCGGCTTGCTAGATGTTTAAGATGTTGAAGAGGCTTCTAAACTTGCAGCTTAGTATGTTGACTTGGCTAGGGTTTTGGATGGCCGCAAGTTTGTTCCTTTCTTTGATGTATGCCACAACGTGGCTCCCTCTTTTGAGAGGGTTTTTATAGAAGATGGGATGGAGAAGTTGCGGCCAAGGAGGAATCCTAGCTAGGGTAGGATTTGGTGCAGCCAAGGAGATTTGAGTTCATCCCAAATTGATTTGTTCCAATCCCCATTAGATTGCTCTTTGAATTAGTCTCCATCTCTCTCCATATTGGAATAGGATTCATCCCATTAATTGATTTTAATCAATCTCCATTGATATAAATATAGATCTCTTCTTATCTCTCCAATTGCTATGTGTATAGCTCTTTGACCAAGTCCAATTGCTATGTGAGTATCAATTTCTCCATCTTCCAATTTGCTATATGCATAGCTCTTTCTCCATCAAATTGACCAAGTCATCTATTTGGATATTTACGTGATCGCCACTCCTGCAAACACTTAACACACACATCAAATCTTTCACACACGTTTGTTATCATCAAACACGAAGTCCTATATCGTTGCATCCAACAATCTCTCCATTTGATGATGAAAAACCAATATAAGATTTGGGCAATTACGATTCAAATGATATCATCGTGATGTGTGTGTGAAGTGTGATAATAGGCAGATGTATGCGACAATATACCACTTGATGTATAAGCATACAAGCATGTACAAGCATGCGATGATGTCACAATAATGTGCCACAAATAAGCATGGCATGCTCCCCCTATTTTCATGATCCCTCTTGAACCAATATTCATATATGCACATATAAGCATTAATGCACCTAACCTTCATTATCTTCTCTCCCTTTTGTTATCATCAAAAGTGTATAAACGAATTCTAATTCATGTCACATGTAAAAATAAAGTATTATAAATTACAACTAGCACTTGCATGTCATTTTTCTTAGACAAAGCACTTCAGAATTCAATGAAAAGTGTAACATAGACTTCTACATCATGATGTAAGTGTGATGATTAAATAGTTGAAGCACAAAGGGAGAAACTCTCAAAAAAATCAACCAAAACCCATCCACATTTTCCAATAAACATGATATCACCTAGGATTGATTTTCCACATCTCATTAAAATGAATTCAAGGTACCACACCCTAAAAACATAGCCTATAAGGACTCTTAACTGTGGGGGTGGCATTGCTTGACGAGTATAACACCAACGCTAAAGATTACCCATAAAGCATATGTTGGATACTCGTGGGTAGTTACTTGCCATGAATTGTATCCATTTTACATATGGAGCAATTTACTTTCTTTTTCATTTTTCATAGCATAAAAACCAATTCTTTTTGTGCTCAATTCTTTTGTCTCCGTCAATCAGCACGGGCCAGCTCTCGTCTGGCAAGATGTAGATGTAACTTCTCTCGTCTCCTCAGCAACTCAAGTTGTGGCCTTGGTCTTTCAAAAGTTGTGCAATGTTGGCCAGCTTCCCTCTGAAGAGTTGTGCAAGTATGGATGCAAGGGTGCAGGTTGCGTAATGTGGATGCCCTTTAGATCTTGCGGCCTTGGCACTTGGATGATGGCTTGCTGAAGTTGCGGCAATGGCAATGTGTAGCTCCTCTTGGATGATGATCTCTCCCCTTGGATGATGTGGTCGGCTTATGCAATCTTGATGACTCTGCAATGGAGATCTTTGCAGCTATGAAGCTTGCTTGTAGCCTAGCTTGAGGAGACGGATGATTGCGCAATAGATATGGTTCCTCATTGTTGTAGTTAGCGGCACTTGGCTTGGGGTTGAAGTTTTTGGCCTTGAGACTTTGGCAATGATATAGATGATTTCTATGGATCTTTGACAAGAGGATTTCGACAAGAGGATGATAGGACTTGGAGTTCTTGCTTGCGGCTTGCGGCTTGCTAGAGGTTTAAGATGTTGAACAGGCTTCTAAACTTGCTGCTTAGTATGTTGACTTGGCTAGGGTTTTGGATGGCCGCAAGTTTGCTCCTTTCTTTGATGTATGCCGCAATGTTGGCTCTCTCTTTTAAGAGGGGTTTTATAGAAGATGTGATGGAGAAGTTGCGGCTAAGGAGGAATCCTAGCCAGGGTAGGATTTGGTGCGGCCAAGGAGATTTGAGTTCATCCCAAATTGATTTGTTCCAATCCCCATTAGATTTCTCTTTGAATTAGTCTCCACCTCTCTCATATTGGAATAGGATTAATCCTACTAATTGATTTGAATCAATCTCCATTGATATGAATATAGATATCTTCTTATCTCTCCAATTGCTATGTGTATATCTCTTTGACCAAGTCCAATTGCTATGTGAGTAGAAATTTCTCCATCTTCCAATTTGCTATGTGCATAGTACTTTCTCCATCAAATTGAGCAAGTCATCTATTTGGATATTTACGTGATCGCCACTCCTGCAAACACTTAACACACACATCAAATTGTTCACACACGTTTGTTATCATCAAACAAGAAGTCCTAGATCGTTTTATCCAACAGTTGCGGCTTATGATTTTGTTTGAGGGTTAATGAGAGGAAGGCAGCAGTTGAGAGGTTTGCTGTGAGTTAAAGGTTTAAGATAGAGGAGTTAGAGGAAGGTGTGTGGTGTTTGTTAGCTGGTGTGTGGCTACCGACTTGAGGGAGGTTGCCGTGAAGTTAAGAGGGCTGCCAGAAGTCGGGATTTGCGAGGAGGGTAGCGTCGAAGATGGTGGCACTGCCGAGGGGAGGTTGCGACGACGATGAACGGTGGGGAAGAGACACATGGAGAGAGTGTGATAAAGATGTCGTGAGTTGGTTTTGGGGTTGTAGGTGTAACGGTCTGTTTTCGATTGTACGCTTCATCGTGCACGTAGTCTTGTTCGTGCATGTATTTATTTTAGACTTTGTCTGTATCCGAACCCTATGGTGTGATATGTCGTTGTGACCCACTCGGAGAGTATTAAATTGTGGAACTAATTTGGAACGTCATTTCACGGGTCGTTCTCCCACGATTTGACTTTGTTTGATGAGACGTCACGATTTTCACTTTTGTCGTGAGGCCTTTTTATTTTTAGTTTTGTTTCTCGACGTCGAAATTGTGATCCGTCTTCTCTGTTTAGTTTCTCTCGTCCGTGCAGTCACCCCAGTATTTATTTCACAATTTTTGAGCCCCGTTTGACCCACTTTCATTTTTCCCCAGTTTAGATATTAGTTTAACCCTAAGTTCTCTTGGCTTATATCCCTAATGTAATTATTAATATATTATACATCCTAAAACTTAGTTGACTCAGCCCTTTGTTAGCACTTGGCCGCACACACCTAGAGGAGAGAGGGTGAGAGTTCTTGTTTTAATAATAGTTATAACAAATCTTATAATAACCAGTTTGTAACTTAAAAAATAAACAATTCAAAAACCAAACCCAACAGATATAGCCCCTAGACCTAGTCACCCACATGCTGCCCATACTCTATAAATTTAACAAAGGGCTTAATAATTTTCACAGCAACTCGAAAGTAGCCGTCGCTCTATTTCTTTTCACGCAAATAGCCCTAGAGCCCGACTTCACCCATCTCCTCCGACCAAAACCCGTCGCCGGTGGCCTCCTCTCGCCGTCCGCAGTCGCCCCGACCCATATCCTCCCTCAGGCTGCCGTGAACCGTCCCGATCCGCCGCTGTTTCATGCACAATCCCGCAACAGCAACAACAGCATCTTGCAGCAGCAGCGACGGCCGTCGCCGCCGTTGCCGCCGCCGCAGGTCGCCTCTCCGACGTGCCGTCGACCCCTCCGACCACTACTCAGCTGTGGGCAGCCCCTCAGTCGCTGTTGACTCGAAACAACGAGTGTATTTGCTGTTAAGCATTTTAACGACGTACCGACGTGTCGTATCACCTCTTCGTCGTCCCCTCTCGCTGTTGGGATCTTCCAACAGCGCTCTACCTCTCCTAGGGGTGTTTTCTGACATCACGATCATCTCCTACGATGCCCAACGTCGTAGTCTCTGTGTACGTCGACCCGTTCGTCCCGGTTCGTTGTTACGGCTTCCCGGGAGCCGTAAAAATGTCTATCGATCTCTTGTTTGCTGTTTGGAATCTTGCTCACTGATCTGGTCACTGTCCAAGGATTGGCGATCATAGGAATCTATTTTGGAATCTGGACTAGGAGCGTGTTCTATTATTCCAACCCCTGGCGTCGCTACCCGACGCCAGTGTAGCTCTCGTGTCGTGTAAGGGTAACTTTCTGAATATTTAGGACTCCCTGCCCATGCATGCTAATCAAGATAAAAATCGGTATTTTAATTGTCTAGTAATCACTAATAAAGATAATTTAATTGGGACTGTAGGCTGGTGATCCGAGCACATAGGTAGGTTGGACTGATTGGACGGTGTATTCAGAACGACTGATTGCGGGCAAGTGAAAATTGCCAATTTGTACTTTAGGCCCGGTTTTAGGCCATTCCCCGTTTTTAGCGTAAAAGAGACTAGGCGACGAAATGATACTCGCCTAGACGCAACTTTAAGATCTAGCTTGACAACGAAGCTAGATCTGTCACCCTGCCATGTCATTCATGCATTATTGCATGTCACGTTTAATTTCCATATCTGTATGCTCATTACTTTTGCTCTACCATGCCTGTCACGTTTAATTTCCTTATCTGTACACACATTAAATTTTACCCATGTCATGCCATGCATCCTGATGACAATCCATGCTTGAATGTTGCACACGCTACTTGTACTTGCTTGTTGAGGCTAGGCACCTGCGTTGCAGGCACAACCCTAGCCCAAATACACTTCCTGGCTCGTGATCCAGAAGCGGGCTACATGTTTTGGTCAAAAGCCAATGCCCGATTACACGTGGAGGGGTAGGGTTAAGCGACCACTCAGCTTAGAAGTATGCCAGATCAGCAAATTCAGCTGTAAGGTGTAAACTCTGGGATTGGGGTAGGGTTAAGCGACCACTCAGCGTAGAAGTGTGCCCGTACAGCCACTTCAGCTGTAAGGCGTAAACTCTGTGCACGACGTGTTTACTTGACGTGTTTACGTGACTTGTAAATACATGTGAATGTTAGTAGCTTTGCTACCCTTGCCATGTCATACTTGTTTCCATGTCGTACTTGTTGCACTCTCTTACTTGTTGCATTCATACATTAAACTGCCATGTCATCGCATATTTTAGAACTGCTAGGTTGTTTCACTTTCTTTTAGTTTCCTTGCACAAGTATCTTGTAGACTTGCTGACATACGCCCTCGTCTCTTTTGGGTGTCGCATGTTAGTTGCTAAGCCAGAGTCCGTTGCTGAGGACGAGCTGTTTGTTGACATTGAGCCTGGGACCACCGTTGACGTGGAGTACGAGGACACCGGCGACCAGTCGTAGAGACTTCTTCGGTGTTGCTTTCTGCTTAGTTGTCGTTAGTTTATCGGTGTGTAGCACCTTTCTTTCTATATGTTTGATTATTTCTGTTGGCCATGCTTGGGCCTTTTAGACTCTTTTAGCCTGGTGGCTTTTCTGTGATGTTGGACTTTGTTGGTGGACATTCTGAGATTTGAAAAATTATATTATCTGTCTCTTTTATTTATTATTATTTTTGTTCTGTATCGCATTTGCAAGGACCTTTTCTTGGTTATTCCAGACGCTTTGCAGACTGGAGCTGTGACCAAGTCTGAGCTGACTTTTCACGCCTCGCCTCCATTTTAGGGAAGAGGGTCGTGACAGTAGGCATTGGGTTTAAGAGTTTCGACGGGGATGTTGGGGTTGATGCTGATTTAAGGGGAAGGGAGGGGTAGAGGGAGCGGTAGTGAGAGCCCGATGGTTGGCGTCGGGGTTGATGGCGGCTGTGCAATGTCAGAGTTAGGTCTGAAGGGGGGGGGGGGTTGATGCCGGAGTTTTGAAAAGAGGAGAAAGGGCTCGGGTTTTTGAGGGTGTGTTGTGAGTTGAGGGGGAGGAGGTTGCGTGTGTTTGAGGAGAGAGATAAAGGGAGAGAGCAGCCGTGGTCGTTTTCCTTTGATTTTCTTCATTTATTTTAAAAGAGAAAAGGTGATGCAAGGTTACTTGAAATTAGAAGAGGTGGTGGGGTTCGATTGCCACAAATCGTGGAGATGATCATGGAGAGAAATCATGAAGATATGATAGAATCTCACTCCCATGATATCAGATAGCATCTTACCCACTACGATATTAGTCAAATTGTTAAGATTTATTATGATTGGATTTGGTTAGGGAATATATTTAGTTAAGATTAGATTTGTTAAGATTTTATTAGATTTAATTTAGATTTAGGAAATAATTTTATAAAGATATTTAGATAATACGTAATTTTGGTTGAGATATTTAGAGTTAAGATTTGGAGATATGATAGAATAAGTTGTTAGGATTCGTTAGATTATTGGGTTAAGATTTGATTAGAGAAAATTGATTTGGTTAAGATATTGGTTAGGAAAAGACCGATTTAGTTAAGATGCTTAAATCAGGATTAGATTTGGAAAATTAATCTAATTAAGATTAGATTTGGAAGAAACCAATTTAAGATAGTCGAATTATTACGATCTCTCCCCTGCAATCAACGTCAACCAAAAATTATAAACAAGATATCGTCGCGATCGTGAAGTCGTGAGGATCACGAATATGGGGTCCGATCACGCGTACGAGCTATGGAAATAATAAATAAGATCATAAGACAAATAGTCAAATAAATCCATCAATGGAAATACGTACGAAATACGTACATACAGAAACATGCCGTTACAGAAGTGATAATGATGTTCATTATAATTTCATCAACGGCATGTGCCCTTCAAATAACGAGCACTCATATCTGGTACATCAATTTCTTACTTTCTGTAAAAGGATACTACAGATTGGAGAAAGTTTGCCATTTGTAATCATTTTTTAACTCACAGAGAAGGATTTTTGTGATAGAAATACAATCCCGACTAGTTATAATATCTTGATCTTTTCTTTGTAACGATTGACAAAATACTTTTGTTACTCCCATTATTTCATCCATTAAGTGTAATTTAAAAAGAAGTCAAATGAGCCCATTACAGTAAACCCACCACTAGCTTATGCACAGATTTTTCTATTCAATAAATCTATCTTTATAATACCGAGAAATGTACGCGACGGGGTTATATAAACCAAGTAATCTACAAGTAGAAGAATAATTTGAGCTCCAATGAGTAGAAACAGGTCGCCTCAAAGTAGTCTGTTTTTTTACCCCTTTGCTTGTTTGTAATTCACCTTTTTCCATCAAATTTTCAATTTGTTCCATTTGAGCATCATGTAATTGTTGATTTCGTCGCGTAGGAGAAGCACAAAATTTACTATGCAATTCAACATTTGAAAAAATAACCCAATATTAGATAACTCACCTGATGCCGCAACCAATGCACGGTGTAGGTGATGGGCAAAGCAGTAAACATAGTAAGCATATGGACATTCTTGTAAAAATTAACTTTATAACACACTACATGCACCTTGCATATTACTAGTCCCATCATATCATTATCCTCTTATATTTTATAGAAGTAATCCGTTACGATCAAGGATAAGTGCACATTTTTAGAGTTAGTGTGGGAGTATCGTCAACACCTGCTACATCAAAGAACCTCTCTTTTATTAAATCATCAGCATCAACAAATCTTAACACAATAGCCATTTGCTCACAATTGGATTCATCAACTAAAATACAAAACTTAAAGTCACCAATTTCTTCACAAATATTTTTCCTTACCAAGTCATCCATAATTTCCATAATTTGATTTTGAACCAATGGTGAAGTATAACAGGCATTTCCAAGGGCATTTACTAAGATAACTCTTGCAACTTGTGAATTAACTGGTGCGCTATACTTGAGCAATTCAAGAAAGTTTTCACAGTCTGTTGAATCAAAAAATTCATCATGCCCTCTAAAAGCACATCCCTGACATGCTAGCCAATGAATAGCATTAACTGTAATGATGACACGTAGAAGATTTTTCTTTATTTCAGCTTCAGCTTATAAGGTCAAATGTTTCTAAATATTTTGAGATGGTTTTTCACAGCATCGAGCTTTAACACTTTTTGAATGTATTGATCATGTTTCTCCTTCATGCACTTGAAGATGACTATCTTTTCCTCCAACTTTCTTTCAACCATTAAATCCTTTTGAACCCCAAGCTTCTTCTTTACGCTGTTGGGATGAATTGCTATCAAAAAAGAAAACAAGAAAAACAATATGCACGGTCAGTTACTTCGGAATATTCTAACCCATCATATGTTTTGAACCAATCATGTTGAAAGCTATGTCCTTCTTCCTTTCTTGGATATTCTTGAAGGATTGGTTGTCATGGCCCTATTGCTATATAACAACGTCGATCTTCATTTTGTTCTTTGTATGGATATTCCATATTGCTTGACGTAATTCTAAATCATGTGATATAGTATCCTTAACCTTTTGATGCTTCGAAGGATGTTGCACTTGTTTTATAGAAGTCAATAGAGAAATATCATTTACCACTGGTGTAGGACATGATGCTATAGGAAAAACACTAGGGGTGAATAGTGTTTTATGATAATTAAAAAGGAAATTACGACTAATTAAATACCCTAACAACCAAGAGTGCAGAAATAAATATAAAGAGACAACAACCACAGAAAATGGAACGCAAACAGAGTATGTACACTGGTTTGGATTTCCCAAGCCAATTCGCAACTCCCTGGAATCCTACAGTAACGCCCCGCTCCCGGGATACCCCAACAAGCGAGTGATACGAAAGGGAAAGAGAAATACGATACAAATATGGTAGGTCCACTGTGCATGTGCTGGGCAGTACACACAATGCTCCACCCGAGAAAGAACAACACGAGAGAACAATGTACAAATAAAGCATCTTTCATTTATATCGACCACGAATTCAATTACAACATTACGTTCAACTCAAATTTACATATAACTTCCAAATCAAGAAAATCCCAAAATACAACCTCCAATTTTACAACTCTCATATACAACAACTCTCCATTATAACAACCCTCATACACAACCCTCATGTACCATTCATCTTCAACACATACTGTAGTGACCCTATGCTATGAGGAACAAACACTAGAGGGGGGTGAATAGTGTTTTATAGAATTATAAGGAATTTACGCCAAATAAAACCCTACTTAACCAACAAATGCGGAATACAATAAGTGAACAGCAACACAAGGAATAAAGCATTGCAAACAAGCAATCTACCCTGGTTCGGTGCCACCCAAGTCTCCCCGATTTGTTACCGGTGCCCTACTCCATCAACACCCGGATCCCCTCCGGATACTCTAGCAAACCGCTAGAGATTTCCTTTAGCCCACTTGTGAAAACCCCACAAGTGCAATCGACCTACAATCGATGTCCGTGTATCCCACAACCCGGGAACACGCAAAGTCCTTAATCCCACAACTTGGGCTAAGCACACTCTCACAAACCGAGAGCAAAATGAAATCTTGACTCCCACAACTTGGGATCAAGCCAATCCTCTCACCACCGTGAGTATACAACAATTAAGAAGTATAAAGATTGAAATATAAAACTTCTTACCACAAAATCCTATGCCTTGAGAAATACTTACCAATTTAGGGCAAGAATGGATTTTGAGGAAGATGAGATCACCAAACCCTAGCTCCACCAAGATGAGCAGCAATAGATGGCTAGGGAGGAGTTGGTGACTTGGATTCAAGCTCTTAGCTTGAGAAGCTCACAAGGAATGCGAATCTCTCTTGAGGAATTAGGCTCAAAGAGTAGAGGGAGAGATTCTTGTGAGATGAGAGAGCTTGGAATTGGAGTTGAATGGCTCTTCTCAAAGGTGTGAAAATGTCTCTAATTTCAGCCTTGGATCCCTGGTTAGAAGTACTCAAACTTATATAGGGAAGAGACAAAACGGTCACAAAAATCGTGGCATTAAATGCCCAACGGATCTATTTTTGAAGCTGCTTAATCGATCTAAGAAGGATCATCAACCGACTAGATTGACACCTAGTCGGTCAGTGAACCTTCTTGGACCGACTAGATGGTTGACAGAGAAGATGGTGAAATCATGGGTAAGCATTAGTCGGTCTAAGAAGGATCATCAACCGACTAGATTGACAACTAGTCGGTCAGTGAACCTTCTTGGACCGACTAGATTGACTTTTAATGCATTAACCATCCTTCTTGAACCAACTAACTGGTCAACAGTACAAAGGTCGAATTTCACAAGGAAAACTAGTCGGTCTGAGAAGAAACACCAACCGACTAGATCGTCATTTAGTCGGTCGGTGAGCCTTCTTGGACCGACTAATTGGTCAACAAATTGTCTTCAATTGATTAGGATAACTAGTCGGTCTAAGTAGGATTTCCAACCGACTAAATCGTCATCTAGTCGGTCGGTAAACCTTCTTGGACCGACTAATTGACCAACAGTGAATGGGCTGAATCAAGCAAGGATATCTAGTCGGTTCAAGAAGGATTCCTAACCGATTAGATCGTCATCTAGTCGGTTGGTTCTTCTTCTTGAACCAACTAAGATGCATATGAAGCCGTGAAATGAAACGATAGGCTACGGCAATGTTTCTAATGGCTTCTAAGGCAATCCTAGAGATACGATATGAAAGTTATGAAAATTTCTAGGCAAGTACTACTCAAGGCTTAACATTCTCCTAAACCGAAGCTAGAAGACAATATAAATAACATGACGAACCGTCTTCGAAGCTTCAACATGGAGAATCCGAATCCCTTGACTTCATGAATACTCCTTGAGCTTCAACAAAGCTCCAGGCACAACGATCACGCGTTCTGAGGAAGTCTTGGATCGTCGCTTGCGATGAACAAATTACTTTGGCGACGATCTCCATAATTCTTCATGGACTCGAGTCTTTTGGTTGAATGACTTGAATATCTTCAACGTCATAGTCTTTGAAGCTTTTGACTCATCCATTCCTTTCTTCTCTTTAGATTGAATCTCCATTCATTTATTGATGCCATTGGCTTGAGGTTTGAAGTAGCCTTTGAGTTCTTCAAGCCAATGCTTCATTTTGGTTGATCTACCAAGTTCTCCACTTGAATCAACACGTCTAGTCACTTTTGATCTTCTTGAATCTAATTGGTGACTTTTTAGCTAACTGCAATCACAAGAGTTAGTCACAATGATTTGTGTTTGATCATCATCAAAATCAAGGTGGAGAGTCCAATACTCAACATTCTCCCCCCTTTTGATGATGACAAACCAAATATAAACAAAACAAATAATTGTGCATTAAATATACTTACTCCCCCTGCAATGATGCCAATCAAGTTAATATCAATAATCAATAGCATCATTCAGCAGTTAATAGTGTGTGTATCATATGAGGTTGTGTATATATCACATGAATGACCAGAAATAATATGCATACACAAAACAAATCATGTAGGTGAAACACATCATAAACATGAGCATGATTACCAACATATATTAAATGTAATCTATACAAACCAAGGTAATCACCAATGCTCCCCCTGAATCATATACATGAACGATTATACATAAAGTCTATATGATTCAAGTTATTGTTTAACACTCAACATTTAATAAGCACATCTTGTTTATTTCTCTCCCCCTTTGTCATTAACAAAAAGATATGGGGGCATAGAAACAACAAATGCAACAATAGAGTGGAAAACGTAAAGGTATATCAATTGCAACCAATTGTAAAGTTTTCTAATGTAAAGTTACCAATTGAAAACATGATATCGAAATAAATATATCAATTGCAAGAGCACATATCCAACAACAACTCAATCACCTTCAATTATCACAAGAAGATAAGCAATAAGCATATGTGATAAAAGATTACAATATATACTAATTGTAAAGAGTAGTGTGAGCAGTGTTAGAACAGTGACAATAGCATAAATAGCAGTAGCTACTAGCTAAAGATTACAGATAACAATGCAAAAATCATGACATCACTTGTGAAAGAAAAACAAGTGATCAAATAGTGTCAAATACCCAAACAAACTCAATTATCACAAAATTTTATAACATGAAGCATAATGTGATAGACTGTCTCATGATACTAATTGTATACTTGGCAAGATAAATGACTTGAACATGATTAAATACATTATGGTGGAATCAAAATCATCACATTGACATAGATCAATATTTTTAGCCAATTTAGTGCATGGAAAACAATTCTATGTTTTCATACAAGCAAATCTATTTACTCAATATAATCGTCGAGCGACGAAGTAAACAAACATGTTTTCATACACATTGTGATCAATATAATCAATACCAATTGTAATCACCCTCAATTTAATCAATATGTTTTCATACAAGCATGGTTACTATAGAAATTCTTAAACATGTGTACAAAGTTATGTTATAAAATAATAACACAAATTAAGTATAATGGCATGTGATATCAATTGTAGGCATACCAAATCAACTCCAAAAATATCACAGCAAAGGTGATACAATGAAAAAGAAAGTCAAATATCTATAGCACACAAAAGTGTTATGCCAAAAATAAAGATAGTAAGTTCATAAAAACGTATGGCATACACAATTCTAGCACACTAGGATACTAATTGAAACAATGTTAAGAGTGTATGTCATAGCATTATGAAATGAAATGAACATAAGAGTGAACATAAACTTCCATGAGTAGCATGGCATGGCACCTTATGAATGACATAAAGGTAAGCATAACTCAAAACATAATGACAACCACAAGAGTCATGTTACATTGAGAGCGAAAGGGTTCGCATACTAGAAAGAGAGGGAACTACAACAAGCTAGCAATTTACGCTACAACTTGCATTAAACATTGCATTAGATTAATATATCTTGAAGGAAACTTACAACTACGATGGGTGGCATGACGTGGTGTCTTACACAGTAACTCGAGGGTAACGTAAGTAATGTTTGCAAAGGTAACTACAGAAGTGACATTTGCATCAAAGAACTACAACAAGCTATCAATTGATACATTGTTTTAAAATATTACAACTTGTATTAGGTGGCATTATATGACATATGGCATTAAACCTAAAGGTAGATGTAGAACAAGAAAGTAGAATTCAAACAATGAACATTAGAGGAAACATAAAGCCAACCTATTAAGGTTGAATTTAAGTAAGAACCAATACGCAACATTCTACAACAAGATGTAACGCTAACCAATTTTTTAACTCAACTCGCAACCTCTAGGCCATTTAGTACTTCCTAACTTCCCTAGAACAACCTCTAACAAACTTAAACAAGCTTTAGACCATAGAAGCATCCTTTACTAACTTCAACCAAGTTTACCCAAAAGGCAACCCACTTAACTTAAGGATTTGTGTAACGGTCGCTTTCCGACCTTATGGATTTTCTGCGTGCACGTGCTTTATCGTGCACGTATTTTATTTGGCTATTTCTGGATTCCGGTATATGCATTGTGATATGCCGTTGTGACCGTATGGGAGTGTATAATTTTATAGTAATTTTCGGGAACGTCATTTCACGGCTCGTTTGCTTGCAAAACGACTTGGAATGATAGGGGTGTTTTAGTCTTTTATCTTAAAACGCAGTTTCTGATTTTACGTAAATTCTTGGAAGGCATAACACACGATCAGACTCCGTAGCCACGTGCGTCTCGTCTCCACGATCGTCCCGGTATTTTCGGATTAATTTTCCGACGCCCGTCGCGAGAGATATCTTCCGATTAAATCTCGACCGTTGATTATTCCTAATCAAATTCAAATTTCGAATCGTAATCAGATCTGATCAAATCCCTTGATTAGCTCCTACGTATCAAGGGGATTGATTCATCTGTTAGGTGCACCCTCCTTTCACCTTAGGTCCACTTCCTCTGACTCTAAACCCCCTTACCCAATTTAACACGTATCATATAACATTTAGCAAGAGAATTCTTATTAAAACCCTACATAACCCTAACTTTTTTTTTCACGTGCAAACTAACCTAGGCTGTGAAATATTTCTCAGCCGCCGGCCCTAACAAAACTTCCTCCCCCTCTCTCTCTCTCGTTACTCTCTCTCTCTCCCCTCGCATCTCTCCCTCCCTTGCGCCTGACCTCACTCCGGCGCCGCCCCCCGGTCGTCGTCAGCCACCCGACGCCAGCCACATCACCGGCAGAGGTCGTCTGCGATTGTTTTTTGCAGCAGCTGCAACCACAGCAGCGGACTGCTGCGGTGCTGCATTTTCTTGCCCGCCGCCGGCCTGAGCACCCCACCGCCGGCAGATCCCCTTTCACGGCTACACCTCCTCACGCCCCCTACTGTCGTCCTTTCCACAAGAGCACGCGCAAGGCCGCAGCAGTAGCAGTTCGACTGTCGCTGCGTTTTCCGACGTCGCCCCGGCAGCCAAGCACCGCCAGTGATCCTCCCCAAACCAGCCAGCGTTTCGTCCGACATTTCAGCGACATCGTTTCGACGTTTTGCCCTCATATCTCGCTGTTTTGGCCCCTTGACCATTGCTCCCATTTACTCGTTGTTTAGCGGATCCTTGACACCGTCAACGCCACCGACAGACCGCTACCCGGATTGTCTTCGCTGCCGCCATCCTTGCTCGCTGCCCTCACCTCCAGTCCGCTACCAGAACGTGTCTGGCTATGCTACCCGTAGCCGAGACACCGTAGACGACGCAGATCTCCTACTGTTCAGACGCTACGTCCATCCTACATCAAACACCGGAGAGGTTGGTCCCCCGAACTTGTAGCAAACCCACCCCGTAGCAAAATCAAACCCTAAACTAAAATTTGGACAACTCAAACTAAATTTACTTTTAGTATCTGTAAAACGCTGCTCACCGTAGAAAGATCGGTAAACGGACAATTTTTCTGTGCACATAGGGTAGAAGTCGATCTAGGTTGAACGAAACACCCAAAAAAGTGACTTTTGACGAATAGGGTAGTCCTGCCAATCTAGAAACAGACCCTAATAGGACTTACTGAAAAACGCGACCTGACACCGTCGCCGTGACCCTATTTCAGACGGACTACCGAGGACGGGACGCTTAGACGGGACGCTCCGGACGAACGATACGCTCGCCACCGCAGGCAAGTGTATTCACTTGCACTTTCGGCCGTGCCTAGGCCTTAGACTGTTGAACTATTAAACTGTGAACAAAGAGAACCGGACGTGAAATGATAGCGTCCGGGTCACCCCTGACGGCTTAGACTTGACGATGAAGTCTAAGCTCGGCAACAACAACAACTGACACCTTAGGGTTTTCCTGTGGGTGGGTGTGTGGACCCCCTAGAATAACATTCCTTGCGTGTCATGTCCTGCTATACAAAAAGCCTCCAGGCGTTTCGGATGCTCTCCACGCGAGAGTGATCCCTGTTATACAAAAAGCCTCCGGGTGTTTCGGATGCTCTCCACGCGAGAGTGATCCCTGTTACACAAAAAGCCTCCGGGCGTTTCAGATGCTCTCCACGCGGGAGTGATCCCTGTTATACAAAAAGCCTGCGGGCGTTTCGGATGCTTCCCTAGCGGGAGTGATCCCTGTACCTTCTTGTCCTGAGTTCCTGGGTTGTGGTAGGGTTGAGCGTGCGCACGGGGAGAGTGTCTCATCCCCCTCGAATCGTAAGGCGTGAACCCTTCGTGTCATACGTGTCTTGTCTCGTCCTGGTTTTGTCCCGTCATGTCTTGCCTTGTCTCGTCCCTCTTAGGTTAGTCCCATAGTCGGTAGCACACGCTACGACTACCACTTGACGTGTTTTACTTTCCTGCTGCGTTTACTTTCCTTCGTCACTCTGTTATAACCCTAGCATGCTAATCAACCAATAAACCGTTGTTTAATAGTTCGGTACACTTGCAGTAGAGTCTAACCCTTTTTGTAGACTTTACCTGACGTACAGTTACCTTTCTTTGGGTGCTGTGCGTCAGGTGTTGAGCCAGAGTACGTTGACGAGGCAGACCTGCCAGAGTACGTAGAGCCGGAGGACGTCGACCCAGAGTACGTGCCAGAGGAGGATCAGAGCTAGAGGTCCTCACGTGCTGTTTCAGATTTCCCACTGCTGATTAGTTGGGTGCGTGGCACCGTTTACTTCCTGTCTAGGTTGGGTGCTTGCATCAGTAGTTTACTTCCAGTTGTTGTAGCCGTGTTAGGCTTTGTTAGACTCTCAGTACTCTGGAGTGATAAATTTGGAATAAAATGAATGTTTTCTTTTTCAGTACTTTTATTGTTCTGTACTAACATGCAGGGACCTGTTCCTTCGCCTTGGAGTACCACACAGACGCTTATTGGGTCCGAGCTTCACAGCTCCGGCCTAAGCGGGCCTTAGTCACGCTTCGCCTCCGTAGTTTTGGGAAGCGGGGCGTGACAATTTGCAATTTTGTGAATTGACATAAAATTAACTTACACAACTAGCTTTGCTCATGACACATGGAGATGCATCAAAATACTCTCAAAAGATACTAATTCTACAATGCAACCATAAGAAAGACCGCCTTTAGCCCAATTATGGCATAGTGTTTAAGGGGAAATGTTTACTTCCATTAGAGTCATCTAAGAACCACAACTCTCCTACCAACTAATGCTACAACTAATACAACAACCCAAATTACCATGTATTGCACTTGTAGAGAATCCTATTACAACTACAATTTGGGCTACTTACAAACATGTATTAGCAAAGCCCATCCACTTCTAACTCACTAACTAACTAAGGCCCAATCAAGTAAACGATAATAATGCCAACAACTTCTACAATATTAACAATAACAATGCCAACAACAATAGTATTATTATTTCCAACAACAACAACAACAACAACCACCACCACCCAAGCTCAACTACTAGTAACCACCAAACCCTACTTTCCAACATACAACTATTTCCAAGCACCTATGCATCCTTGGCAACATTCATTCTCACAAGACAACAATCACACATAAATATCCCACAAATCACACATAATGCCCAATGATGCCATGATGCATATGAAATACAAGCAATGCGATGCAATGCAATGCAATGGGATCCCATGAATAAGCCGGCGTGCATGTGTATCGTGCAACTACTCCGCTATCAACTTGGGGCCACCTAATAGTATCAAGAGGTTGCCCACGGTGACTTCACCCGCCTCCTACCGTGGCAACTTTGTCCATGCCCGTGCACCCCACCTCGTGTCCCTAACATCATCATCATATCACAACCCATGTGTATGGGTGTATCTTACATTCTTTGCATTTTCTATCTTTCTAACTTTCTTTCTTTCTAACATCATCACTTTTTCATTACCACGTTAAAATGTCACAAGAGGCCCATGGCCGAAATATCAAGAAGGGTTTTACCACATCAAATGGAGATTTTCACATTAATACAATAAAAAGACTAACTGGAGCATCATGCCTTAATAAGAGAGGCAACTATAGCTTGCATATTACATAAAAATGAGAACATATGCATGAACTTGGGATAGACATTATTCCTTGCATGAAAAAGAGAGCATCTTGCAAGAAATCCAATAAAGATCACACCTTTGAGTCAAAGATATCACCTTTATTTAAACACAAGCAAGTTAGCAACTTTAAGCAAACTAACACATCCAAAGAAGGCAACATAAAACCATTAGCAAGATAACAACTTTTTAGTGGAAGGATTAATTTCATGGCATGAGGAGAATTGTTTGTTCATAATTCATTTTCATAACATGCTTGTTCATAATTCAATTGGAATCAACATATAAAATCCAATTAGAAACAACAATTCCCCCTCTTCACAAATTCTCATTCCAACACATAACTTTCCAGCCACAATACCCTAACATAGCCAAATTATGCAAAGCAACTCTCTTTTCCATTTCAACTTCATGTAAACATTTTCCCAAGCACATGGTGGGCATAATAACAAAGCCAATAATTCAAATGAACACAACATGAAACCAATAGCAAAATGACAACTTGACTCCATATAGACATTTTTACAAACACATAGTAGGCATATTAACAAGAACCAATAATTCCATTGAAGCTACATGAAACTAATGGCAAGATAATAACTTGGGAGCATGTTGATTAATTTCATAACAAGAAAAGAATTACTCATTCAAAATTAAATTCATAAATACTCATAATTAGAGATGGCCTCCTTAACATGCTTGGATGAAATTAAGGATAACAAACTATATGAAGAAGGGTTTCCTACCTTTCTCCAAATTGATGAGAACCTCATCTTCTCCTTCCTCTTTCCTTTTCTTTCTCCTTGATTTTCTCTTGATTTTTCCTTCTTTCTCTCTCTCTAAAAATTTGGTCCATATGAAAAAAAATGAGGGAGAGAGGGACAAAGGATGACAACTTAAATGAAATGAAAAGAAAAGAAATAAAAGAATGATGTAGAAGTTCTTTTTAAAAAGAATTAAGTAAAAGGTATTTTTCTAAGAGCCCATTTATTTACGAGTTTGCCATTCCATAACACTTGTCATCATACTACACACTTCTCATCCCTCTAAACACACAACCAATACTAAATTACAAGGATGACATTCCTCCACCTTCTCTTATACACACACTTCCCTTCATTCACAATAATTCCATTCTCATTAATAGAATCTCATTTCTCATTCTAATATCTCAAGCCCAAGAACTATGCCCAACAACAACCCACTAGCTAATAAAATTAGCTAAAGCCCAACCATATTAATAATGATCATTACTAATAAACACACCAATAATAATAATATCATTACAACACCAACAATAACAATACCAATAATAATATCTTTAGGCATACAAATAACAACAACCAATACCACCCATATTAATACTTCCATTAACTCTTACAACAATATTACTATGAAATAACATAATAGTAATTCCATGCTACTAATATTAATAATACATCCCCACCAACACACAAGGCCATCCAAATAATACTTAGCACTAACCACAATAAGAAATACTATCACTATTAGCACTTAGTTATAATACTTCATATACTAACATATAAACCAATATTCACACATCAATAATCATACACCAACATTCATATACCAATATTCATATACCAATATATATACGTCTCACTTCATACATATACCGGGGCACGCAATCATAGTATTTTCACACATAGGGTATTACACCTACTCTAGTAATCCTCAAGCAAATCCTGCTTAAGATTAGTATCCATTAATATACCCTCTTACCAAATCCTCGTAAGAGTAAATCAAATACACTAATAACCCAATTCCAAAATGAAATAAACATAATTCATATGCCTTGATATAACCTTACTTAGAAGTGAGGCAAGGGTGTGTTGTGTAGTGCTCTAAAATGAGATTGAACTTACTTCCTGTCCAAAGAATGAAGTAATGAATGCTTGAAGTTGTGAGCTTTGAAGCTTGTGGAAAAGTGAATGAATGAGAGCTTGCATGCTTGAGGGAGCTTTGCATGCACTTGAATGGGAGCTTAAATGTTTTCAAGAAGTCGGAATTGAATGCAAACATTCCCTATTTATAATGCTCTAAGAAACCCCCCACAAAAAACCCAATAAAAATCACATCATTAAATGCTGGAACGGGCTAGAACGTGCAGATTCTTGAGTCACCAGACATCTGGAGAAGGATCGTCAGATGTCTGGTGCACAATACTGACAAAGCAATAAATTCAGTCTAATGACCAGATAACAAGGAGCCAGATGAAGGGTTCCCAGACGGCTGGTTGACTATTCAGACGTTGGCATCAAATGATCGAACTCTGAGAGTCAAGAAAGTGCAACTTACTGAAAATTATATGGGAATTTCCCAGGCGTCTGGAGTTCAATGTACAAACGTCGGTCTAACTACTCAAACGTCTGGCTAGAAGTCTATAGACGTCTGTTACAAGAGGCCAAAGGAGGAGAAAAGTTCTCACTCAATCAGACAATTGGAGTTGGTATCCAGACGTCTGACAGCCTATTCAGACTTTTGTCTTGTTAGGGTTTCTAGGCCTAACTTAGCTTGCATGCCATGCGTCTGGTGGTCATACACCAGACATGTCATACTGGGCTGAAAGCTCAAATTTGAGCTGAATGAATTTCTAGCCCCATGTGATCATCTAATGTAAAGCTTGTAGTCTGTGATGACTATGTCTGTTGTGCATAACTACGACACAGACTAGGAGCACAGAGTATGTGATGACTATGTGATGACATTTCTGTTGTGCATGACTACGAATACAGACTACGAGTACAGACTATGTGATGACTATGTGATGACATGTATGTTGTGTATGACATGTAAGTGCTTCTAGCAAATATATTCAAGGCTTAACATTCTAAATACGAAATGAAGTAAAGAAAAATAAATTTACATTGATTAATCCTCTTTACTTCCTGTTAGATTCCTTGAATACATCACTTGATTTTCCCACGTCATCGCGTCACTTCATCGTCCCTTTTGATATATCTTTAATCTACATTTGACGATGATTTAATTAACTACAAAAGAAGGAGTTAGATACAATTAATAATGTTTGATCATCATCAAAACCATTTGGGGGATCCAAATACTCAACAATTGGCTCTGTGGAAGGTGTCATGCTTAAGACCCCAATATCATCTTTTTTGGAATGAAAAGAAAACAAGGTTTTTATTCCTTTTCGAGACATTTTAGCTTCACAAATCAATATATCTATAAGTATCAAAAACTAGTAAACAATACACAATATAAATGAAATAAAACATAAGTATGTATATAAGTTTTTAATAAACAAGAGAATTTACGATTTGCTCTTAACTAATTTCTTATTTCTGATTTTTAATTCCTTCTAAACAAACTAAAATGCATACTATCGTTGCATCATAAAGACTTCTGTTGCATCATAGCACCGCAAATATTCATCGAGGAAATCATAAAATCATAGCAAAAAGAAGATATTTTCAGCAAATTTAGAATAATTTATTCAATAACATAGTCTGTGCTCGTAGAATATGTCATTCGTGTGGCAATTTGATTTTGATTGTAGATAATGGTTCATTGATTGGGGTTTCCATATTGTGTCAGATCATTTTGGGGCAATCAAATCATTCAACAAGAGGATGACATGCGGCATAACCAAAGTTGCATAATGTACAAGTACTCAAATGAATGCTAAAAACTATAACTATACTCAAATAAATACTCAAAAAAGTATTAATAAACATTTCTTTTTTAAGAACTCTTCATGTATGTATATCTAATCTAGCTAGTAGAGAATAGTCATGAGGTTTTTAACTATTTGTAAAACCAATCACATGATTATATTATAGGTATAAGCATATGATGATAATTTGAAAAGTTAATTAAGGTAATATTAGGCGACAAGCTCTTAATCAATCCTCTGATACATCTTGATGATACTATTGGATCCTGAGTTGGTAAGGAGAAACACAAGATGGGGGTGAATAATGTTTATGAAATAATATAATCCTCTAGAAAATTCTCCCTAAGATTACAATTAGTGTTACCTAATTTAAGCTTAATCAAGAAGCTCACTTGCAATAGTTGGAATATAAAGTATGCAAGTAAGAGACAAGTCATAAAGAGCACAAGCATAAACACACCAATCTTATCTTGGATCACTTCTCCAGGGTTAATCTAGTTCCCAAAACTTTGTTGGGTTTAATCCACTATTTCAACAAATAGTTACACTTGCCTCCCTACAAGAGGACTTATCCTTGCCTCCCTACAAGTGGTCTTTTGTCATGCACTGTTCTCCTAAATACGGAGGTATGTAGCTGATAAGGCTACCGTAGTATTCAGACACTGGGCTTCGAGCCCTAATATCCAAATGCTACTAGGCATTAATTGTGATTAAGTAAAACTATACATGCATGCCACTACGACATACTGGAATATTACAGTAAAGTAAAGTACAGTATAGTGCTCCAACAAATTTAAATCCACAAGTACTGAAAAGGAAATACTAAACTTCTATATCATATAAAACGAAGGTACATCATACCTACACTGAACTATACAAGGGTACAAAAGTATAAAAGTGGTATAAAATCAAAAACAAAACCCCAACCCTAAAAAAGAAACCAAAAGGGGTCCACACCCGGTACAACGCACCCTCTAATATATCCCGGAGAAATCTAACTATACAAGCTTTCCATCAGTGGTCTCCATCTGTACCTCGGAAGATGGAGTTATCTATTGAACAAGGATCTGCTCTGAAGTCTCTACCTCTGAACCTAAAGTAGATGGGACACGTCAACGTGTGACATAGTAGGAAACCTAACTAAACTAGATAGGACCCAGTTTTAGAATCGGACTATCTATCTAAAGAGGGTCTACTGAAGTAAACAGGTCCACAAAACATGCATAAGTAAACATATCACAGTATGCAAGTGCTAAAAGTAAAACTGAGAGACATGCAAGAGATAACAATATTCATGGATTTGATGACAAATTATTTTAAAGTTATCAATTAAATATTCGGTAATCTGTGTAAATCGTATGACACTTAATGAGCTGGACTTCACCCAAGGTGGGTGAAAACAGTGGTAACCGAAACAGCGACACGAGCACTGTAGGGGCCTCTCATTGTTAAGAGATGATGCCCTTGAGGCTATTTATCTCTGTGTGAATAGCACAGACATCTTGTTCGAAATTACTGTAAGCTGTTTGGTATAGTTTTATCTAAGTTAATCAATAATGTAGTTAACATTAGATATTAACTTAGGTAAAATCCTGAGACTTTATGCAAGGTCAAACATGTATCGAGATGAGTATATCGATCATGGTGAAATGCTTAACTATCTGTAGTATAAGTCTAAAAAGGTTCGTGGTCGTAGATGTTTCGAGACAAGGATATCGAAACATCGGATAGACCATTGTGTCTTAGTCTTCACCGGTTAGTGGTGGCGATGATGTCATGATAGTTTGACTTGGCAAAGTCGAAGACGAGACACAGGTGCTCATTAGAGAATAAGTTCACTGAACGATCCACAAGAGTTATCATATGGTTATATTGACCAATCTGTCAATGATAACTCTTAGAGATGATAGGCAAGTTGGTCTTTTGACTTGAGGTCATTTTACGAACATGTGCGTGAACGATGCCACTTAGATCACTGACCTAGCTTCGAGGCTAGGCCCGTCGAAAGGTTTTTGATTGGGTGTCACTTGAAGCGTACGAGGAGAGTAATGACCAAGAGAGGATTCGTCTCTCCCTGTCAATGGGAGTTAGTGTCGCAGAGTTAGTTCGGTCTTTAGTAAAATATCTGATCAGAGTATGTTGGAAGAAGTCCAACATTAGATGACTAAAGATCGATAAAAACTAACCGAATTCAAGTTATTGGGGTTGACAATTTGACCGTACCCTAGACTTGAATTAAACGACATAGTTTAGATGAAGAGACCAAAACTGCGAAATTCATCACGGTCACAGTCAGGGTGGTCCCGACAATACTCATGTCGATGAATCAACCACATAATGATGATTCTGAAACAGGGACGACAACTACTGCTCGTTGTCTCTGCCATATAGGGCTTCGAGCCCAACCTGTATTAGGGTCAGGGTGTAGTGTCTCACACAGAGTGTGACCTTCGTCTTGTAATAGGTAGAATCATTAGGAAGAATTATTTGCATTTGATGGAAGGGATAGAAAATTGCATTTGATGCAAATGTTAATTTTAAGCCTAGATAGGGACTAATTTGCATATGATGCAAAAGGGGTTAAATGTGTCTTAAATTGTTTAAGAACATATTTAATATAATAAACGCTTGGAAGAGGTTACTTGTAAGATGGGAATGTCCCGCTCTAAACACAGGTTCGAACGACGTCCAAATCGGACGCCAAATGCCCAAGTTACGCCCATTACAGTTCAAAGGGGTCTTACCCATGCCCAAACTGGGCATGGGTTAAACCAGGGGTGAACCAGGCCAGACCACTCAGGTTTGGCATGGGCGCCTGCTCGGGCCCGGGCCCCAGGCCCAGGCCCAGGCCTGGGCGCCCGCCCAGGCCCAGGCGCCCAGGCCAGGCGTCCAGCCTGGTCTTGGCTCGCCCAGCTGGCTTGGTGGGCCCTGCAGGACTGGGTTTCAGAACCCTAGGGCAGTGCAGAATTTGATGGCTGATTTTGGACGAAAATCAAGCCTTGGGTTGATCTTTGGGTGATCAATTGAGGGGTCAAATGGACTCCGATTGACTCTCCGTTTTTTTCTACGCGTTCATCGTTGAACGTCTTTCGATTTAATAGGTTGTATCAATCGTGAAGCTCAACGGTAAGGGAGTTAAAATTCACGGAAGTTTGGCCTTTGTGAAAGACAAACTAAATTGAATTTATTAACTCCAAATAATAGTCCCACATCGGAATTTGAGTAAAGGGGAGGGGTCAGCTGCCTATATAAATAGGGGTCTGCTCTCCTCCTCAAAACTCGTCCCAAGCTCAAGATCTGAGCGTCTCCCAAAAACGTTGGAGCACGCTCAGATCAAAGCTTAAATTAATTCCTCTTCTTCCTAAATTTTTGCCTTACTTCTGAAGGGTTCCAGGGAAGCCACGAAGGAGTTCGAATTCGGATCCAAAATCTTGACGAAGCCTTTCACTCGCGTGAAACTTTCTTCGTTGCATGGTTGGCTCGTCGACACGAGGATTACTCACCTTGGGATGCGGAGTGGGTCGAGGAGCGGTTCGAGGAGCAGTTCGGCATGGGACAAGGATTGGCTCAGAAGACGGTGCGATGCACCTTGCCTTCTCCAGGACAAGGTTCCGGGTATGTTTTTAGAAGCTTTCGTTTTAATTATTCGTAGTAGTTTAGATCCCTCTTGGGGTGGTCAGATCCACCCGAGTTGGCAGAGATCATGGCCAAGGGTCTTGTTCCTTAGGGCTGCATGTTAATTAGATTAGCATATATTTTTCCGCTGCTATTTTTGTTTCTATGGTCCGTCCGACTTAGTACGGGCACAGATTTGTGCCCTAAGGGTTCCCCAAAACCCTTCAGTGGTATCTGAGCCATGTTTGTATGCTGATCAAGGACTAAGATTAATTAATTGAATGCTTTTAAATACAGTAAAATATTTCTTTAAATTTATGCGATAAGTTTAAAATGATTTTAGATGGTTAAATATTTTATATGATAAATTTTTAAGCATGATTTTTTTTTAAAAAATGATGTTTTAAATTTATGTGATAATTTTAAACTGATTTTAAAAACTTTAAAACTTTATGCGATAAATATTTTAGTAGCATGCATATTATGATCCTTTTAAACCTATTATATTTTTATGTGATAAAACTTAAAATGTTTTAAATTCATTATTTTAAATTTAAATGTTAAATTTAAAAAATGTATGCAAAATTGTTTATTAGATAAATAATTTTCTATTTAATTGTAAATGGTAGGACACTATTTTATGCGTTAAAATTAGTGTAACTTTATGTTAATGGCTATGCAAATGTTGTCACTTATTTGATAACACAAGACAACTCTCTTAGGTTAGCCATTAATAACTCGTTAAAATTTATGAGATAAATTCTAATGACATGCTATGTTTTAATAAAAAATTAATAACACTTTAAGACCTAATTCTTGATTAGGGTAGTCCTTTTAATGAAAATTTTAATTCTAATTGTTATGTAATTAATTCTCATTAAAGGACTTCGCTTTTTGCGTTGTTAATAAATTTATTGAAAATCCTAATAACGATTAGGATAGCACGTGAACCTTATAGTTGATAAGGATTTAATAAAAGTTATTAAACAAATCCTAAAATTTTGAATTTAAGGATTCAACTAGTTGATAGGATTAATTAGTTGTTAATAAAAGCTTTTTAGTCTATGGCACACATATAAAAATGACAAGCTTCATTCAATGGACCATGATCCAGTCAATGTGCTTGGCTAAGTTTGTTGGATCACCCTAGCTAGTCTAAGGGATAAGTGATCCTGGCTTAGTCAATTCCCTGGCTGTGTTCTGCTGGATCGCAATGACGCGAATCATGATTATATGACACCCTGGACTATATCTAAGTCAAATACGTTAATAATCTTCTTCAAGATTAGCTGTAGCCCTCCTTGTTTTAGGGGTTGGCAACTATAGGACCCGTGTTCCAGTTGTTGAGCTACACTCAAGCTGGGACATGGCAACCTTGTAGAAACCAATTTCTCTATACATATGATGAATTCTTGGCTTGACCCAAACCGTCGTGTCGTGAATACACCGAGCGCCGGTGTAAGTTAAGCCAATGATGTAGTCTGGCTAGACTTGACCCAACCCGTCGTGTCGTGAATACACCGAGCATTGGGGTAAGTTGACTCTATGATGTAGTCTAGTCCTGACCCAAGCTGTCGTGTCGTGAATACACCGAGCGTAGGCGTAAGTTAGGCTAGACAAGAAAACAAGGGTCCGATTAGACTAGACATTGTGATTTGGATGAGCACACTCATGATCACAAATGGCTAGGGGTAAAAACCGATAAGAGAATCATATCTGATATGATAAATGAAGAGTCATCTACCGATTGCAGAGTCATGCAATTTGTTGAGCTACACTCAAGGTTGTTAGGCTCAGGGTGATTGGATCTCTTACCCATTAATTTAATCTAATTAAATCGTTCATTTTAAAAGCTTAAAATGATCGCAAAAATAGTGGGAGGATATAGTTAGATAAAATCCATTCTATCTATATTTAATATTGAACATATTCTAAACTAGGGTAAGTTCTAAGTTTACCAATGGAATCAAAATGTCATATTCTAATGGAATAAGTTAACTGGTCAAATAGGTTGGTTAATGGAATATCAAGTTAAATTCTAATTGATAGAATAAATTATATTCTCATTGACATTAAAATGACCTTCTTAAGGTCAGACTTAAGGAATATGATTTCATTAAGTTATGAGTCCAACAAAATAAATGCACGCTACATATCACTCGCCTCTATATGGGGCAGCTTGAACATATTGATGTTCAATAGCAAGTTTCTCCATACAATTTGTTGAGCTACACTCAAGGTTGTATGGAAAGCAGGTTCGATCCGTAAGGTTCGAAAATTCGATCAAATTGTTTGATTAAATATGAGTGCATGTGCGGTGCAAGACTATGTATCCCAATTGGATCTTGAGACAAGTAACTTGTTTTGATATACTCAAGGTTGCAAAGCTCAGGCGTTTGGATACATGAGATGCTTGCATAGCTATTTAAATTTTTGTTGAGACGTTTAAATATCTAAATGGGATTTAGAAAAGGAAGAAGGCACTAAGGAAAAGTCAAATTGAGAAAGATAGTTTTATTTATCATTAGTAAAGGCATAAGTGTGAGGAAATGAAATTGTGACATATTTTGATGTCACGATTTCGGAATAATTGTTATACAAAAGACGTCTAACACATTTTGACGAATGTCGTCACCTTGCTTCTGAAGCAATATTTTGTGTTAGTAATTTGTAATAACTATAATATATTAAAAGTTAATATATAATGCGCAAGGAAGTATGAAACTTACTTGTCAAAATAGACTAGGCCGTATCGAGAGACTAAGCTTCACAAGTCACATAAAGAGGGGTCTGACCTCTCGTATTATGAAGTCTACGGACATTTGTGAATCGTATTCTCTTAGATACAATGGGCGAAACTCCTTCTGTAAGACAGTGAGAAAATGAGTTGTTGAACTCAGTCTCGTACATACAAATGTATCCGGACTCAAGTCTAAATTAGCCATAATTGAGTTAGTCCTATTTTATTACGACACGTGTTCTTACTGAAACACAAGTCTAATAAAATAGAGAACAAAATGACAGAAGTATTTAAACGGATTCGATTAGATCGAATGGTCAATACTTAGCTGTATAAAAACTTGCGTAATTAAAAGAAAATATGATTTTCTCTCAGGTCAAGTCTGTTAACACATCGGTCTGTTATAAAGGTATGAATTGCACTTAGTTAGACTTGGTGCGATCCATAGCAAGTGACTCTGAGTTAAGTACTCCCTCTGGATTAAGTCCCAGATAGTAGTGTCTAGGTTTTGATAATGTTCTATGAGGACATTATCAATAAGATATTCATTAAATCAATCGTAAGGAAGTTGTATAATTACTCGAATCTCGTGAGACGAAGAGTCGAGTTAGACATCATAACTGATGATGACTTAGTCAACTTTCGGGATGAAATTAGGAGTAGTAAATCCGATTAAAACTTGATGCAGTTAGAATAGGTCCTAGCACGTGAATAAAAGTATGGACTTTAGTTTACGTGCCCAAGGAACATGTTTCCTCATTTCCTGCAGGTAAATCTTCAAGTTAGAAGATTGCAGAAGAAAGAAAAATAGTGAAGTACAATTATGTTGGTTGAGAACGGTTTTCATCCTAATTCATATAAACGGATTATGTTGAAACCGTCTCGCCAGCAGATGTGTACGGATCTACTCGGATCGAACTCGATGTAAATGCTCATGATGACCATGAAAACTGGAACATTCGGTTATACGTTCGTTTTTCTAAATATGATTTAGACGAACCAACTTATATGAATCACAAAGAGAGTTTTCAAGGTCAGTGGGAGCAAACAAATCACATGCGAGGCATCAACGGGATGGAACATATGTTTTAACAAAGTAATTAAAGAGGTTAACACTTTATCAAAAATGATTTTGAACCATCTTATATTAACCAGTAACTAATTTAAAATTATTATCGTAAGGTACGATGAACTGGATAAGATCCAGGAAAATAAAATATTATGAATTCCGACAGACCAAGAGAATAATTTGAATGAGATTCAAATGGTTGGTCTAACATGAACATAGGAACCCCTTAAGTCTATACCGTAGAGGGTTTTAGCAGATCAACTCACAAAGGCTCTACCACATGAAGTCGGGAAAACTTATGTGTAAAAACGGTATGAGATATCGAGATAAATGGGCCTGAGTGCAAGTGGGAGATGTTGAGAGATGATGCCCTCGAGGCTATTTATCTCTGTGTGAATAGCACAGACATCTTGTTCGAAATTACAGTAAGCTGTTTGGTATAGTTTTATCTAAGTTAATCAATAATGCAGTTAACATTAGATATTAACTTAGGTAAAATCCTGAGACTTTATGCAAGGTTAAACATGTATCGAGATGAGTATCTCGATCATGGAGAAATGCTTGACCGTCTGTAGCATAAGTCTAAAAAGGTTCATGGTCGTAGATGTTTCGAGACAGGATATCAAGACATCGGATAGACCATTGTGTCTTAGTCTTCACCGTTTAGTGGAGGCAATGATCTCATGATCGTTTGACTTAGCGAAGTCGAAGATGAGACACATGTGCTCATTAGAGAATGAGTTCACTGAACGATCCACAAAAGTTATCATATGGTTATATTGAGCAATCTGTCAATGATAACTCTTAGAGATGATAGGCAAGTTGGTCTTTTGACTTGAGGTCATTTTACGAACCTGTGCATGAACGGTGCCAATTAGATCACTGACCTAGCTTCGAGGCTAGGCCTGTCGAAAGGTTTTTGATTGGGTGTCACTTGAAGCGTACGAGGAGAGTAATGACCAAGAGAGGATTCGTCTCTCCCGGTCAATTGGAGTTAGTTTCGCAGAGTTAGTTCAGTCTTTAGTAAAATCTCTGATCAGAGTATGTTGGAAGAAGTCCAACATTAAATGACTAAAGATCGATTCAAAATAACTGAATTCAAGTTATTGGGGTTGACAATTTGACCGTACCCTAGACTTGAATTAAATGACATAGTTTAGACAAAGAGACCAACACTGCAGAATTCATCACGGTCACAGTCAGGGTGGTCCCTACAATACTCATGTCGATGAGTCAACCACATAATTATGATACGGAAACAGGGACGACAACTGCTGCTCGTGGTCTCTGCAATATAGGACTTCGAGCCCAACCTGTAGTAGGGTCAAGCTGTAGGGTCTTACACAGAGTGCGACCTTCGTCTAGTAATAGGTAGAATCATTAGGGAGAATTATTTGCATTTGATGCAAGGGATAGAAAATTGCATTTGATGCAAATGATAATTTTAAGCCTAGATAGGGACTAATTTGCATATGATGCAAAAGGGGTTAAATGTGTCTTAAATTGTTTAAGACCATATTTAATATAATAAATGCATGAAAAAGGTTACCTGTAAGGCGGGAATGTTTCGCTCTAAACACAGGTTCGAACGGCGTTCAAATCGGACGCCAAATGCCCAAGTTACGCCCATTACAGTTCAAATGGGTCTTACCCATGCCCAAACTGGGCATGAGTCAGACCAGGAGTGAACCAGGCCAGACCACTCAGGCCTGGGTGCCCGGCCCAGGCCCAGGCCCAAGCGCCTGGGCCCAGACCAGGCTTCCAGCCTGGTCTGGGGTCGCCCAGCTGGCTTGGTGGGCCCCGCAAGACTGGGTTTCAGAACCCTAGGGCAGTGCAGAATTTGACGGCTGATTTTGGACGAAAATTAAGCCTTGGGCTGATTTTTGGGCGATCAATTGAGGGGTCAAACAGACTCCGATTGACTCGCCGTTTTTTCCTATACGTTCACCGTTGAATGCCTTCGATTTGATAGGTTGTATCAATCGTGAAGCTCAACGATGCGGGAGTTAAAATTCACGGAAGTTTGGCCTTTGTGAAAGGCAAACTAAATTGAATTTATTAACTCCAAATAATAGTCCCACATCGGAATTTGAGTAAAGGGAAGGGGTCAGCTGCCTATATAAATAGGGGTCTGCTTGCCTCCTCAAAACTCGTCCCAATCTCAAGATCTGAGCGTCTCCCAGAAACATTGGAGCACGCTCAGATCAAAGCTTAAATTAATTCTTCTTCAACCTAAATTTCTGCCTTACTCCTGAAGGGCTCTAGCGAAGCCACGAAGGGGTTCGGATTCAGATCCAAAATCTTGACGAAGGCTTTCACTCGCGTGAAATTTTCTTTGGCACATGGTTGGCTCAGCGACACGAGGATTGCTCGGCTCGGGATGCGGAGCAGGTAGAGGAACAGTTCGAGGAGCAGTTCGGTGTGGGACAAGGATCGGCTCGGAAGACGGTGCGGTACACCTTGCCTGCCCCAGGGCAATGTTCCTGGTATGTTTTTAGAAGCTTTCGTTTTAATTATTCGCAGTAGTTTAGATCCCTCTTGGGGTGGTCAAATCCACCCGAGTTGGCAGAGATCATGGCTAAGGGTCTTGTTCGTTAGGGCTGCATGTTAATTAAACTAACATATTTTTTCTGCTGCTATTTTTGTTTCTGTGGTCCGTTCGACTTAGGACGGGCACAGATTTATGCCCTAAGGGTTCCCCAAAACCCTTCACTCGTAACTTCCCTTGTCAGAAGTGAGATGATGACACTTTTCTACCTCATGGTGCATCACGAGTAAACGCATGTGCCTCTCTAAACCTGGCCACTCACCGTACCAGTTGTCAGGAGTATGAGTGAGACTATAACGCCATGTCCACTCCTTAACGTCTACTTTTTACACGTGTTCCCCCCAACCCACATCTAGAGTCGCACCCATTTCTGAATGGACCGATGACTCCAGATTGTTTACACTCATCTCACTCTCTATTTCATCGGTTCATATTACTTTTTATTTCGGCGGTTTCAATTTCCACTTATATCTTTTCAATCAATTACATCATCAATATATGGATATCTCATTATAACCATTTATCCTTTCAATTCAATCACTTTCATGGCCAATTTTTCAAATGAAATTTCACATATAAAAGTAATATGGTGCTTGCTCTTGCATATATAACATGAGAAAGATAATTCAACATCATGGAATCACTAAACATGGTTTCTCATCATATCTACTGGTTTATCACATGAAACATCATCATTAACATGACATTAATATAACAAAATAACATCATCATACTATTGAAATAAGGTTTGAAACTGTCCCTGGAAAACTAGGCCACACTGCCGTTTGAAGTGTTCACACAGTTATGTGAAATAATTCAAACCAGAGCTCAGAAGAACAGCCACACAACCGTTTGGGAGTACATTCATATGGAGCAACACTGGTGAGGCTCAAGAAAACATTCCACACGGTCGTGTGGTTTCATCCACACGGCCGTGTGGTTTCATCCACACTGCCGTGTGGTGCAGGGTAGTTCAAAAGGCTGACAACTTGACCACATAACCGTGTAGCAAGCTCAAACGGTAGTGTGAGATTGCACAGTCGAAGTTCAAAAAGTAAATCCACACGGTCGTGTGGAGATGTCCACACGGTCGTATGGAGTCAACAACCTAAGGTTCTACACATCATAACTACATGGTCGTTTAAAGGATGACACGACCTTGTGCTTCAAGAAGCATTCCACTTTGCTCCTTTGCATCTACGTTGATGCGTTTGAGAAGGTTAAAGGGACGACACGATCGTTGACGTGCGTTTATATTCTATATATTCACGCACGTCTTCTTTGTGATTTTTCGTTGTTTTCCATCGTTTCATATCCGTTCTTTCGTGTTTTTTGTATCTTTTCACTTTCTTCGTGTTTTTGTGCAAATGCAGGAGTTTCCAGTGTTGGGGACATTCAAAGCAGATATCATGAGTCCCCAGAGCAACGGGAGGAGTCACGCGCGATCCAGAGGGCCAAACGATGAAGAAATCCATATTTTAGACCTCAACCGATCGGGTGGACAGAGCCACCCGATCGGTTGATTCACGCGTATCCAACCCGGACAGGAGCTGAAGAGAAGAGCAGCTCACCCGATCGGTTCAGTGATCGGGTGAGATCGACAGAGCTCTCTGTCTATTTGAAGCTGAATTCCAACCGATCGGGTGACATCTCACCCGATCGATTCATCTGAAGCTAGAAATCAACAAACGAAGACCCAGTCATGCCACCCGCTCTCCTCAGCACCTGGTTGAAGCTTCTGAAGCCCGATGGCTAATGCGACAAGCAGCTCACCCGATCGGTTGATGTTTCAACCGATCCGGTGGCCTTTTCTTCCCCTTTCGCACGCTGCTGATGCATTCATTGAAGATCTGTTATCATTACAGAGGGATTTTGGGTGATCTCTTATTTTTTTAGCGTCGGTATCGTCGTTAGCTTTCCAACAATAGGTCGCATGCCCAAATCCGATTTTTCTTAATTTTTTTTGGAATTTTCTGAGCGCAACTGTGTGCTGAAATGGGCTGCTGTCTGGATTTTCAGATCAACCGATCAGTTGGTGTCCGGGTGGCCGTCCGGGTGAGCCAGATTTCAGCTGTTTAGTCTTTGTTTCAATCCACCCGATCGGGTTAACTTCCACCCGATCGGGTGGGCCGGTTTTGACAGTTTTATTGGGTTTTCTGGACCCGAACCAGTGGGGTTTGTGAGGGGTTATTTATATGAGTTTGGGGCACGACTTGGGGATCTTCTTCTCACATTTTTTCAGTAGTTTTTCTCCCATTTCTTGGGAGTTTTAGGTTAGGTTAGATTAGGTTTTTCTATTGCAATAAATCTTGTAAAGGATTGAAGATTCAACGCGAGATAAGTATTTCTTTCTCTTGTTTTCCATTGTTTTGTATTGTGTTTATTTTGCTTGATGGTGAACGTTTGTATGTCTTTTCTGTTGCATGTTTTTATGTTCTTCACCATAGAGTAGTATTGATGAACCCTAATACGGGTTAGGGTAGGATTGATGCTTGTGATTTACATTTGACTTGATTGCATGGTATGTGTTCGATGAAATGTGTCAATGGGGATTTCTAGCAATTTGAGTCCAATTCCTTTGGCAACACACTAGTTGTGTTGGGGATTGGGGTCCGGTGTCTTGTCCAGTCAAGATCTGCTTCGATGTATTGCTAGAAATCACATTCGACCTATTTGGCCATTAGGGTTACGCGGGGGTGTTTCACTATCATTGTCGGGAGAAAGACCGCCTCTGACCGTCGGGCCAAGGGGGAATAAACTTGGCGATTGACTCCCTAGCCACGGCTCATGCCCTAGTATTGACATCGAGTCCTCGCGTGTGGGAACGGCTTGGATGAAATGTTGGGAGTTATCATTGTGGCCTTAATGCTCCCGGTTGCGGAGGGTGTTAATGGACATGGGAATGCCCACCGTCCGAAACCGGGTAGACCTAGCGTACTGGGCATCGACCGGAATATCGGGCCCATGGACGCTAGGTACCACCTTTTGGGGCAATGTCTCACCCTGGGTCAAGTCAAATGCCAAGTGTCATGAGTGCTCTAGCCCGTGTTAGCGGGGATTCATTTCTTGTCTTTTTATTTCTTTCTTTTATTTCTACACTTCCACCCATATTATCCGCGTAGCTAGCACACAACCTAGGCGAGGCTAGTAGCCATTCAAGCCATCCACCTCCCTGAGTTCGATAAACCCGCACCCTACACTAACCGTGCACTTGCGGTAAAACGACACCGCGCCCAAACCGTAAACGGGGCGCCGGTCAAGTTTTTGGCGCCGTTGCCGGGGAGGCGTTCGGTTTGATATTAGCTTAGCTTGGGTTCGTTAGACTACGCATAAAAACATAAAAAAACAAATACAATAACCGAGAAATTTTTCTCCCACCATTATATTATCTTTTTGTTATTCTCTTGTACTATTGACGCTCCTATCTAGTTTTCTTATTTTTTGTTGTCATGGTATCTTTGCCATTGCCATATGGAGATCAAATTTTGATGCTCAGATGGGAGGATATGATCCTTATTCAATTGTGATTTGTGAGACTTGTGGGATGGCAGGACACATGTATTATGATTGCCCATTTACGCTTGAGAGCCTCCCCCTACACCAAGGCCAAACATTTTCCCACAACCTTAGCCCAAACACCTCTCATCCATTTCCTCAACCTTATATCCCTCCATGAACACAAGAAGAATCAAGCCTCGTGTCTCTCCTTGAAAGTGCCATGTTTAACCAAGGCCAATTCTTACAAAACTTGATGGCACCAATCACCGAGCCTACACCAAGGAGAGGGGATGAAGGAGAGGATATACCCACTTTCATGGTTGAGACCACCATGCCATCGGCCACCATAGACACATCTCATGCCGACACCCCATTTTTCCATCACTACCACTTGGATGACGAATCATTTTTTGATGATGATAGTGAGGATGGGGAGACTTCTCTAGGATCTGTGGGAGAGACTTCTTGTCTTGATTTGGATACCCCACATGAGTCCTACGAGAGCACCGAGGAGACTACAGAGCTTATGCATACCGTCGAGGAGGATGTGCATGAGGACGAGGACACCACGACCACATACGAGGGGTCCGCTCTACATCCACCTCCACAGCCATCTCTGTCTCAGCTTCTTCCTTGGTCTGTGGGCAATCACGAGGATGTCATTCAGGACAACGGGCAGATGGAGAAGCATGAGCATATCATCGAGGAGAATGTGCACGGGGGCCTGGATACGATCGTCCACTTCATGGAGCCCGAGCCACATCTACCTCTACCGTCACGCTCCACTTCTTCTGCGGCTGAGCATCTACTTGAGCATATTGCCCCTATTCAGGGAGATTTTCATACTCACTCTCACTCCATATTTAAGTCTCTCTTTTCACGTCCTATTCCTTTAGACTTATATATTTTTGACACACCATATCTCTCGCAGGACACAGGATCGACTTCCCTTGAGGTATGATGCGGTGTGTCACCACCTGGAGAGAAACTTCACATGGAGAGCGGGGATTTGATCGTCGCTAGCACAGAGGATAGTATACCATTTCTAGGGAGTGTTCGTCACATTTCATATATTTTACCATCATTTACCGACGACTATCTCTGGGATACATTTATTTTGGGAAATAATTTCTTGCCATGGGCTAATGCACCTCGTCCTTTGCAGGTCACAGGTGGATACCTACTAGGGATGCTTGGAGGTGCATTGCTTGGGTCCATTGGCACACGTGGCACAACGCTTCTGGCAGAGCCACAGAAGGAGCAGTTAGAGCAGCTACCTGCCCCACTTCAGATCTTGGATCCGCCTATGCTCAGGTGTATCCTAATCCAGTAGTGTAAAAATTTACCGCTTTCTAGTTTAGATTTGAATAATCTCGTCTCCTCTCATTAGCGAGGGGAGCGTATCTAGGATTTGCTTTTGCATCATAATAACCCATCATGTCGTGCCCTTCTATCACTTCTACCGCCCACACCCCACATCCTCTTCCGAGGAGAATGAGCACACCGTCTCTCCTGCATTTTGATTTCTTTCTTTTCTTTTTCGATTTCCCCTAGCATATTTCTGCATCACATTGATCATATCATTTTGCTAGCATTGTCATGTTCAGCTTGGGGGGAATCGATTTGTGTGCATGTTTTCGCGTGTCGTTGTTGTGTGTCTGTGTCTATGTGTCCTTTCGTCATGTTTTATATCTTTTATTTGAGTGTTTCTTTTTCTTTATTTTTTAGTTTCGTTCGTGTGTTTTTCATGTTTTTCACTTTTTGTGTCGGTGCGCACCCCCCATTTTCTTTGCCCTCCCGTATAAACTATTATTGCATTGAGGGCAATGCAAGTTTCAGCTTGGGGGAGTCGCACTTCGTGCGTCATTTGTGTCGTTTTTCTTCGTTTTTGAGTCGTTTTCCATCGTGTTTTTCTTTTTCTTCTCATCTTTTGTTCTCTCTCTCTCCTAGAGATGACCCCATATGATGAATTGCCACTGAAACACACACACACACACACACACTCTCTCTCTCTCTCTCTCTCTCTCTCTCTCTCTCTCTCTCTCTCTCTAGCATAGCTACGATGATCACATTCACTAACCCTAGGAAGCCGAGTCCTATTGCATTTCATGCTTCGTGGGTTCACTATGCTTCTATGTGAGTCGTGTGTCGTGACTAGCTTATTGTGTGCTTCTACTTTGTGATGTTGATTTATATACATATCCTTGGTTGACCCCTAGATTATCATGCTTCGATTTGAATATGCGGTATTTGCTTCTACTGTCTGCTTCTATATGCATGTTATATGTTTATATCGTATGCTTCAATTCGCATGTGTCGGGATTCCACAAACAAGGACTAGGATAACCTATTTAGCTTATGCTCTGATTTGCGAGAAATATTTCCTTTGCCCAAGTGTTTAGAATCCGATTTCATTTTTATTTTACTTGGTGCAAATCCCCTCGTCGTGTACCGTTCTCCCACTTGGGAGAGTACACATGTATATATCCCAAAATCCAAAAATCCAAAAAAGAGAGAAAAGAAAAACCCAAAAAAGAAAAAAAAGAAAAGAAAAGAGAAAAGAAAAAAAATATGTATAGCCAAAAATCCAAAAAATACAAATACACAAAACCCAAAAATTTCCAGTGTGAATATTTTTCCTATCTACCGAGAATAAAGGGAAGGCGAGAATTTGCACCGAGTGTTCTACTTCACACCTTCTCAACCTCCATCGTTTTCGAAAACACTTGGCATAGGGACCTTCTAGCGATTATCTAGGCTATTGTGTGGTGATTTCCTTGTCCCTAGCTGTGGAATCCCTGATGCATGATACGCTTCTATTCTTATACTCTTCTCATGCATGCTTGAGCTAATATTCACCGCAATTTCAAATTGAATCGATATTTGGGTCTTTCTTTGGGTATGTGTATATGGAGCTTTATTGCACGATGTAGATAGTGACACCGTCTACTAGCACATGACCACACTCACTTGCGCTTCACCGCGGGGGCCCACGACACTTGTTGGACTCATATTCCTTCGGTTAGTGTTGTGTTTTGTCGCATGCTTGCATAGTGTGGCGTGTTTGGTTTTGTTGGCTCTGATAGGTGATCTAGGATTTTGCTTTCTCTTTCCGTCTCTTTCTCTTTATTTTACCCTCCGAGCTCCTACTCTCACTCGTCTTCCTCGAGGACGAGGAAGGGTTCAGCTTGGGGGATTTTGACGTGCGTTTATATTCTATATATTCACGCACGTCTTCTTTGTGATTTTCCGTTGTTTTCCATCGTTTCATATCCGTTCTTTCGTGTTTTTTTGTATCTTTTCACTTTCTCCGTGTTTTTGTGCAAATGCAGGAGTTTCCAGCGTTGGGGACATTCAAAGCAGATATCATGAGTCCCCGGAGCAACGGGAGGAGTCATGCGCGATCCAGAGGGCCAAACGACGAAGAAATCCATATTTCAGCCCTCAACCGATCGGGTGGACAGAGCCACCCGATCGGTTGATGCACGCGTATCCGACCCGGACAGGAGCTGAAGAGAAGAGCAACTCACCCGATCGGTTCAGTGATCGGGTGAGATCGACAGAGCTCTCTGTCTATTTGAAGCGGAATTCCAACCGATCAGGTGACATCTCACCCGATCGGTTCATCTGAAGCTGGAAATCAACAAACGACGACCCGGTCACGCCACCCGCTCACCTCAGCGCCCGGTTGAAGCTTCTGAAGCCCGATGGCCAATGCGACAAGCAGCTCACCCGATCGGTTGATGTTTCAACCGATCGGGTGGCCTTTTCTTCCCCTTTCATGCGCTGCTGATGCATTCATTGAAGATCTGCTATCATTCCAGAGGGATTTTGGGTGATCTCTTATTTTTCTATCGGCATCGTTGTTAGCTTTCCAACGATAGGTCGCATGCCCAAATCCGATTTTTCTACATTTTTCTGGAATTTTCTGAGCGCAGCTGTGTGCTGAAATGGGCTGATGTCTCGATTTTCAGATCAACCGATCGGTTGGTGTCCGGGTGGCCGTCCGGGTGAGCCAAATTTCAGCTGTTTAGTCTCTGTTTATTTCCACCTGATCAGGTGGACTTCCACCCGATCGGGTGGGCCGGTTTTGACAGTTTTAATGGGTTTTCTGGACCCGAACCGGTCAAGTTTGGGGGGGGGGGGGGGTTATTTATATGGTTTGGGGCACGACTTGGGGATGATTCTCTCCCATTTTTTCAGTAGTTTTCCTCCCCTTTCTTGGGAGTTTTAGGTTAGGTTAGATTAGGTTTTTCTATTGCAATAAATCTTGTAAAGGATTGAAGATTCAAGGCGAGATAAGTATTTCTTTCTCTTGTTTTCCATTGTTTTGTATTGTGTTTATTTTGCTTGATGGTGAACGTTTGTATGTCTTTTCTGTTGTTTGTTTTTATGTTCTTCACCATTGAGTAGTATTGATGAACCCTAATACGGGTTAGGGTAGGATTGATGCTTGGGATTTACATTTGACTTGATTGCATGGTATGTGTTCGATGAAATGTGTCAATGTGGATTTCTAGCAATCTGAGTCCAATTCGTTTGGCAACACACTAGTTGTGTTGGGGATTGGGGTCCGGTGTCTTGTCCAGTCAAGATCCGCTTCGATGTATTGCTAGAAATCACATTCGACCTATTTGGCCATTAGGGTTACGCAGGGGTGTTTCATTGTCATTGGCGGGAGAAAGACCGCCTCTGACCGTCGGGCCAAGGGGGAATAAACTTGATGGTTGACTCCCTAGCCATAGCTCAGGCCCCTAGCGTTGACATCGAGTCCTCGCGCGTGGGAACGGCTTGGATGAAATGTTGGGAGTTATCATTGTGGCCTTAATGCTCCCGGTTGCGAAGGGTGTTAATGGACATGGGAATGCCCACCGTCCGAAACCAAGTAGACCTAGCGTACTGGGTATCGACCGGAATATCGGGCCCATGGATGCTAGGTACCACCTTTTGGGGCAATGTCTCACCCTGGGTCAAGTCAGATGCCAAGTGTCATGAGTACTCTAGCCCGTGTTAGCGGGGATTCATTTCTTGTCTTTTTATTTCTTTCTTTTATTTCTACACTTCCACCCACATTAATCGCGTAGCTAGCACACAACATAGGCGAAGCTAGTAGCCATTCAAGCCATCCACCTCCCTGAGTTCGTTAAACCTGCACCCTACACTAACCGTGCACTTGCGGTAAAATGACACCGCGTCCAAACCGTAAACGGGGTGCCGGTCAATCGTGTGCTTAGTCGACACGATCGTGTGTGCTAAGTTTTGACACGGTCGACGACACGTTTGTTATACGACCATTTTGTCTGCCAAACGGCCATGACACGACCGTTTGATTTCTTGATGTTGTCGATTTCTAATGCGAATAAAATAGAATTCTATGCTATTTTAAACTAAATCCTAACTAATTTAATTAGATTCCTACCTTCTTAAGTCATCCAATTAAGTTTGGGGCCCTTCTTCTCCTTGAAGACCCTCTGATGCTCTCATTCTTCTCCAATCGATGGTTCAAAGCTAGGGTTTTGAGGTTGTTTTGGATTCGCAGAAAAACAGTAGCAAGGGAATTTGTCTGGCTTAGCGTGAGTAAGAGGAAGAGGCTTATTCTCCTTTTCTTTTTCTTGCCAATTTCCTCCTTTTCCCTCAATTTTCTTTCGTCTTATTCCTCCCACCATCCTCATCATCCCCAATAATCTCCTTAAGCTTGCCACATGTCCTAGGGTTAGGTGGGGGTTAATGTGTTAATGACACATATAAGCATGATGTGTCCACATTGGAAAATTTTGGAATTTTATTTTTAATAAAGAAGTATACTCATCTTAATACCCAATTCTCTCACTCATATAAGTATTTTCACACATATACTCTATTTAATTAAACCCAAAGACTTCTGTAAATTGTTTAAAATAATTTTTAGCATCATAAAATTAGGGAAAATGTATAAAAATTCCATGAAATTTATACGTACGCATATGCCCAAAAATACTTACTTATACATGTATAATAACATCTGGGTCTTACATTCTACCCCCCTTAAAATAAATTCTGCCCTCAGAATTTCAAAATAAGGGGAAGATACATTCTATACATATGTCTATACAACAATGGATAACATCACTGTACAAACACGTGATAGTAGTTCTATCTCATCTCATCCTCGAGTTCCTAGGTGGACTCTCTTGGAGACTCTCGATGCCACATAACCCTCACAAGGTTGATAAAATTCTTTCTCAGCATCTTCTGTCTACTGTCAAGAATGGCTAGTAGCTGCTGATCTTATGTCAGATCTAGTCGTACTTCAATCTCTGAGAAGTCGACAACATGATTGGGATCTCCAATATATCTTCTAAGCTGGGATATGTGGAACATGTTGTGCACACCCTCGAGGGATGGTGCTAGTGGCAAGTCTATAGGCCACTTTTCCAACACGAGCTATAACTTTAAATGGTCAAATATACCTTGAACTCATCTTTCCACGTCTGCCAAAACGAATCATTCCTTATGTAGGTGAGATCTTTAAGTACACCTGATCACCTAGCCGAAACTCCAAGTGTCGTCTCTTCGTATCCGCCCAATTTTTATAACGATCTTGGGCTATACGAATGTTATCTATGATGGTCCACACCACATCTATTATCTCAGCAATCATCTCTGGTACCAAAAGTTCATGGTCGCTGACATCATCCCAACTGAGAGGATAGCGACACTTCCTTCCGTACAACGTCGTAAACAGTGCCATGCCTATGCTCTCTTGGTAACTACTATTGTAATCGAACTCCAATAAGTGTAGGTGATTATCCCAAGAACCGTTGAAGTCCAGCATACAAGCTCTTAACATATCCTCCAGGATCTGAATAGTCTGTTCTGAATGATCGTCTGTCTGAGGATGGTATCCAGTGCTGAAACTCAGTTGAGTTCCTAAGCTAGCCTGTAAACTCCTCCAAAAATGAGATGTAAACCTGATGTCACTATTGGAGACTATGCATATAGGCATATCGTGGAGTCTCACGACTTCTTGTATACAAGACTCAAATCAGATTCTACACTAACGAATAAGTCTAACGAAGATATGAAAAAGAAGGAATCTTACCTCCATGTATCTCGTGGCAAGATGGTCGGTTGACTGGCCAACCTTAAAAGGAATGAAACGAGCCGATTTGGTTAATCGATCAAAGATTACCAAAATGGCATCATGTCCTCGAGAAGTACGAGGTAAACCAGTTATGAAATCCATCGTCACATGTT
>JAULAV010009856.1:0-19998 GCA_030789695.1 Scilla litardierei
GATTCCCCTTGTGTAAGGGGAATATACTGTTAGCGATCCTTTTGTAAGAGGAATATCCTGTTAGCGGTGCTGGAGATGCAGGAACCGCAGCCCTGGGCGGTGGGAGCCACTGATGGCCGGTGACTTCTCTTTTGTTAGGGCGTTGTATCCCGGCCCGTTTCCCAGTGGGTGGGGGGGTCAAGAGGCGGTTTCTCATGTCTTCCGACTCTTGGTTCTCTTTTCTTGCAGAAGGGCGAGTGGCGTATTTATAGGGAGATCTCGCTGACGGTTTCTCCCATATTTATTGCGCTGAGTTGTCCTCATTAATGGGCTCCTCGAATTCATGCCCGTGGGAAACCGCTTTTGCCAGGTGGCTCTTGCGGGTCCTCTTTTGGAGTGTATCATTAATGGCGGCGTATTTCTCGAGCGTCCTTTCGTTTCGTCGAGTCATATCGGGGCCGCCTACCCAGGGAATGACGCCATTTCGTCTCGGTTCGTTTGCCTCTGTCTTCTTTTGGTTTTTCGAGGGTCACGGGCGCATGGTCCCTCTTGGGTTTGGGTGGCTAGGGTTGGCCCTGCCCCAGAGGTCCTGAGGGGGGAGCGGGCGCGTAGCCCGGCCCGTGCCCTTCTCTGGTTTGGGTGGCTAGGGTTGGCCCTGCCCCAGAGGTCTTGAGGGGGGAGCGGGCGCGTAGCTCGGCCCGTGCCCTTCTCTGGTTTGGGTGGCTATGGTTGGCCCTGCCCCAGAGGTCTTGAGGGGGGGAACGGGCGCATAGCACGTCACGTGCCCTTCTCTGGTTTGGGTGGCTAGGGTTGGCCCTGCCCCAGAGGTCTTGAGGGGGGGGAGCGGGCGCGTAGCCCGGCCCGTGCCCTTCTCTGGTTTGGGTGGCTAGGGTTGGCCCTGCCCCAGAGGTCTTGAGGGGGGGAGCGGGCGCGTAGCCCGGCCCGTGCCCTTCTCTGGTTTGGGTGGCTAGGGTTGGCCCTGCCCCAGAGGTCTTGAGGGGGGGGAGCGGGCACGTAGCCCGGCCCGTGCCCTTCTCTGGTTTGGGTGGCTAGGGTTGGTCCTTCCCCAGAGGTCTTGAGGGGGGGAGCGGGCGCGCAGCCCGGCCCGTGCCCTTCTCTGGTTTGGGTGGCTAGGGTTGGTCCTGCCCCAGAGGTCTTGAGGGGGGGAGCGGGCACGTAGCCCGGCCCGTGCCCTTCTCTGGTTTGGGTGGCTAGGGTTGGCCCTGCCCCAGAGGTCTTGAGGGGGGGGGGGGAGCGGGCGCGTAGCCCGGCCCGTGCCCTTCTCTGGTTTGGGTGGCTAGGGTTGGCCCTGCCCTAGAGGTCTTGAGGGGGGGAGCGGACGCGTAGCCCGGCCCGTGCCCTTCTCTGGTTTGGGTGGCTAGGGTTGGCCCTGCCCCAGAGGTCTTGAGGGGGGGATCGGGCGCGTAGCCCGGCCCGTGCCCTTCTCTGGTTTGGGTGGCTAGGGTTGGCCCTGCCCCAGAGGTCCTGAGGGGGGAGCGGGCGCGCAGCCCGGCCCGTGCCCTTCTCTGGTTTGGGTGGCTAGGGTTGGCCCTGCCCCAGAGGTCTTGAGGGGGGGAGCGGGCGCGTAGCCCGGCCCGTGCCCTTCTCTGGTTTGGGTGGCTAGGGTTGGCCCTGCCCCAGAGGTCTTGAGGGGGGGAGCGGGCGCGTAGCCCGGCCCGTGCCCTTCTCTGGTTTGGGTGGTGAGGATTGGTCCTGCCCCGGAGTCTTTAAGAGGGCGGGTATTGGGCCGTCGCCTCCCCGCTGCCTCTATAGTCGGACGGGTATTGGGCCGTCGCCTACCCCGCATATGGCGCTCCGGTTTGGGTGGCCAAGCTCAGTGAACTTGCCCCGGAGGTCTTCTTTGGGGGGGGGGAGCGAGTACACAGCTCGGCCCGTGCCCCTCTCTGGTTTGGGTGGCGAGGATTGGTCCTGCCCCGGAGTCTTTAAGAGGGCGGGTATTGGGCCGTCGCCTCCCCGCAGCCTCTATAGTCGGACGGGTATTGGGCCATCGCCTACCCCGCATATGGCGCTCCGGTTTGGGTGGCCAAGCTCAATGAACTTGCCTCGGAGGTCTTCTTTGGGGGGGGAGCGAGTACGCAGCTCGACCCGTGCCCCTCTCCGGTTTGGGTGGCGAGGATTGGTCCTGCCCTGGAGTCTTTGAGAGGGCGGGTATTGGGCCGTCGCCTCCCCGCAGCCTCTATAGTCAGACGGGTATTGGGCCGTCGCCTCCCCGCATATGGCGCTCCGGTTTGGGTGGCTAAGCTCAGTGAACTTGCCTCGAAGGTCTTCTTTGAGGGGGGAGCGAGTACGCAGCTGCCTCGTCTCAAATGTTGTGAGAACTACTCCCAAGCGCAGGAGATCGTGCAAGTAATATCCCGGTGAGTCCAGGTATCGAATCCGCGGGACAACTTGACCTGCAAAACTACGAACGTCAATCTGAAAAGAGTAATAATACGATGTTAACCAACCACCTATCGAACACAAAGATATAGGATCAAGAGTATGGAATAAGAAATGAAAATCCTACGATATTTACGGTGACTTTGGTAGGGGTACAAGTATGTGGAGTATGTGTTGGGTTTGATTTCGTTAGGGTGTGTGCAACCAATGAATATCAATACATTTTCTATAACTCAACGTCTCGTCCGGTCAGGGCACGAGAACGTCGGAAAGTATGGCGATCAAGCGTATGAAAACGTGCCAAAGAATTATACAATTAAGATAGGGCGAAAAGATATAGAAACCAATAATTACGACACCCTAACTACGTCAACTCCAACACGTATGAAGTGAATGTGCTACGGTTGTGATTTCATTAGGAGATAATAATCGCTGAAATATCACGTCTTTTATATAGCTCAACGCTTCGTCCGGTCAGGGCACGAAGGCGTCGGAAGATGAAACGATGAAAACTAGTCAAATTGGCCGTATACGCATCACTAGCAACATTGATTTCATTAAACGATAAATGCAACAATAAGTTCAGATTAGTGAACATGAATTGGCTAGCCTTGTCAGGGCCTAGCCATACGGGATGTAAATAATATCGACAATAAGCAAATACCCAACAAATACGTTGTAGAAATCAATGTTACGAGTGATTTTGACATGAAAATAGGGCTAAAGACATGAAATTCATCAATTAAATACTCCTAATTACATCACAACCATAGCACAAGGAGATTAGCCACGCATGGTGCAAAGGAAATCAGATTTCATAGCCAAATACATCGTTATAATAGCCAAAATATGATAAAATACACCAAATACGGGGTATAAGTTCAAGAATTTATCACCAAATCTCCACTTTAAAGCCCAAAACTCCTTTAGAATAGGAAGAATAGCCTCTGGAATTTTTCAGAATTTTTCCCTGGAGAAATACGCACAGTAGCCGCTCCAAAAGTCCCAAAATACGCCAGAATACCCCCAAAAACCCTAGAAATACGCTTATATATTAACATTGCGGGTTTGGGGGTGTTAACGGGTTCAAACCCGCGTCCGCTTCGCTATAAACCCGCACCCATTATCGCATCAATTTCCAGCCGTTGATCTCGTGCGGGATCGGCTCACGGAGCGCCACGTGCGCTCCAAAATTTGTGCACGCCCTAATTCGATTTCGAATCGGAGACGACCGCAGCCGTTCGATCGAGTCCGCGACCGTCAGATGGGTGCCACATGTGCCCGCTTCGGAGCGATCTCAGCGGCTGCGCTTCGAAATGTCGGGGCGATCTTCGTCCGTTGGATCGGGGTTCGACGGTTCCGATGGAGCCACGTCACCCCGCTCGTCGTCCGTGAGTGTGGATCGTTGGATTGGAATCGAGCGATCGAGATCGCTCCGCGTCGCCCGCTTTTTGTAGAGCGTTGGATCTGAGCGGGAAAGCGTGGATGCGCGCCACGTGTCCCGCCCCGCGTATTTACGCGTGTATTTGCGTATTTACGAGCGTATTTCTCCATTTAAAATGTAGTCTGCATTCAAAAATACACAGTAATTAGCACAGATCTCAGAAAAATACAAATAAATAGTCGTTGGAATCGTGAGATCAAGACGGTGCTAGGAAAAATATAAAAATGCAGAAATACTTAATAACATTCATGTTTTGTGCACAAATAGAGTAATTTCTCTAATAAATGATGATGAGAAAAATACGAACACATTAGAGAACAATTAAGCATCATGTAGGCACAAAATAGGGCTAATTAGGGGGTTAAATACGCAATATTCACTCCGAATCACACCCCCCAACTAGCGTTTTGCTAGTCCCTAGCAAAAAGAGAGCGATAAATACGGATGATCAATAAAAAATAAGTCTATCAATCGCTTATGGCCTGACTCAACAATACGCTTTCCAACATGATTTATACCATCAATATACACATCCATGACCAAGATCATTCACATGATGTTTTCTCTAATTTAGTATGAATAAATAACATACAAGCATCGTTTTGCGCAAGCGAAAGTATAACACGTCGTTTTTCTCTAGTTTTCTTGTTTCCAAAGAATTGGCCTATCAAAACAATCATTCAAGATATGGGTAATGAATTTGCTTAATATATATTCACCATTTCTTTTCGTTTAATCGTTCCGCGTAACGCGCATCAAGCAACATTCGCAGAAAAATGTATAACTTGGATCGCTCCATCAAATGAGTGAGTTTCCTGTCAATGGCTCCCAAATCAGACGATAATAGGGCATTAGGCCAAAAAGGACCCCTCGGACTGTACTACTCGAGCCAACCAAGTTATATATTAGTGACATACTTCATTCATTCATTTCATTATTCTTTTGTCATTAAATTTTCTTTTCTTAAGCAACTCAATACCCATCATTTTTTTAAACAAAGCATTAATAACCAAGGCCAAATTCCTCTTCAACTTGAAGACTTTTCAAAAAAATTCGTGTATACTCAAGCTTTTTCATCACATTAGCATGCATGAAATAAATTCAAACTATTTCGAGATATTAATCATGACAATCGAAAAATTTTCATGAATAGCATATTAACGGTAATTCATGAAGGAAAAAAAAAATTAATACAAGCCATAAACAAGTAGCTAGAACTCAGTTAATGCATAATCATCCGCATTTGAGGAATATGAAGGAGTTTAAAATGGTGAGATTGGTGGTTCATTCTTTCCTTATGCCATGCTTTTGAAAAGAAAAAAAAATCCTAAGGTCTCATACACACCCCCCCCAACTAAAGATGGACATTGTCCTCAATGTCGAAGAGGGTACGAGTTTATTCAAGCAAGCATCCTAGAAAGCAAATAAAATCTACACTACTGGAAAGAACACACCGTGTTCAAATGGCGGATCCTGAATCTTTAATGGTGGAGGAAGTTGTTCAATTTGTTCCTTGCGCTCCTCGGCGATTATTCTTTCTCCTTTAGCTAAATCGGACCCCAGCAACGTAACTCCCAGCATCTCTATAATCTGGTCACCTGTATCCTGCAAGAGATGAGTCACGTCAATCCAATTTATTTTAAAATTCTTCGCCATAAACACATTCCAAATATAGTCATCAAAATAGGTGAAGTAAAATAGAGCATGGTGATGACAACTCCCTGAAAAATGTGCACTACGCTCGGTATGATGCTCAGTCAATGTGGAGAGGGGTAAATAATTTTGGGAAAAAACTGGGGAAGGGAATGGTTCGGGCTCAATAGTGATATTCTTTAAACAAATGTCCCTAGTCGTCTCATCCTCCTGTTCATCCAAAATTGCTCGCTCATCCTCTACTTTGCACACACTTCCTGCCATGTCAATGCTTTCATTCGTGACTTCATCGTGACATGGCTCGCTCGATGTACCTGCAATAGAAGATAAACTCACATTAGATTCTGGAAATCGAATTTCAAAAGATTTCTTTTCTTCTAAGCAAGTGGAAATCAGCTTAAGATTTTCAATAGATTGCTGAATCTGCCGACTCCGAGCGAGGAATTTCTCTTGGAATTGATGGGATGTGGCCTCCTGTGTCTGAATTAGCAATTGAACTTCCTCTTTCAAGTGGTGCAAAGGTACGTCTACACTTTGCTCCTCTGGATCAAGGCTTGAAGGTTCCGTTGAATCGCACTCTGAAGTCTCTTTCATGATTTCTTCGTCCTCCTGTAAAGACTCCATATAATTCCATGCCTCTGTCGGCGTCATGACTCCCAAGAATTCCTGCAGCTGAGGTCGTAGTTCACCTAGGAAGGACTCCATAAGTTCTTTCTTTGTAAACCCATGCTGTGGATAGCTCGATATTATATCTGTGAACCTCCTCCAGGCCTGAAAGAAAGTTTCACAATCAGTCTGATTAAAACCAACGATCTTGAGCTTCTCCATCCTATGTTTGTGTGCCTTATAATATTCTGCATCATACAAATTGTTCGTGCAATAGAATTTCATGTATTCCATATACTCCATTTTTAAAAGAGAAAACAAAAAATAAAATTAAAAAAAATCCTAGACTATAAGATGGAAGGATCTCACCGAATGTTCCTCCAAACGAACTGAAATCGTAGCTTACAAGTACTGTTATCCCCGGCAACGGCGCCAAAAACTTGCCTCGTCTCAAATGTTGTGAGAACTACTCCCAAGCGCAGGAGATCGTGCAAGTAATATCCCGGTGAGTCCAGGTATCGAATCCGCGGGACAACTTGACCTGCAAAACTACGAACGTCAATCTGAAAAGAGTAATAATACGATGTTAACCAACCACCTATCGAACACAAAGATATAGGATCAAGAGTATGGAATAAGAAATGAAAATCCTACGATATTTACGGTGACTTTGGTAGGGGTACAAGTATGTGGAGTATGTGTTGGGTTTGATTTCGTTAGGGTGTGTGCAACCAATGAATATCAATACATTTTCTATAACTCAACGTCTCGTCCGGTCAGGGCACGAGAACGTCGGAAAGTATGGCGATCAAGCGTATGAAAACGTGCCAAAGAATTATACAATTAAGATAGGGCGAAAAAGATATAGAAACCAATAATTACGACACCCTAACTACGTCAACTCCAACACGTATGAAGTGAATGTGCTACGGTTGTGATTTCATTAGGAGATAATAATCGCTGAAATATCACGTCTTTTATATAGCTCAACGCTTCGTCCGGTCAGGGCACGAAGGCGTCGGAAGATGAAACGATGAAAACTAGTCAAATTGGCCGTATACGCATCACTAGCAACATTGATTTCATTAAACGATAAATGCAACAATAAGTTCAGATTAGTGAACATGAATTGGCTAGCCTTGTCAGGGCCTAGCCATACGGGATGTAAATAATATCGACAATAAGCAAATACCCAACAAATACGTTGTAGAAATCAATGTTACGAGTGATTTTGACATGAAAATAGGGCTAAAGACATGAAATTCATCAATTAAATACTCCTAATTACATCACAACCATAGCACAAGGAGATTAGCCACGCATGGTGCAAAGGAAATCAGATTTCATAGCCAAATACATCGTTATAATAGCCAAAATACGATAAAATACACCAAATACGGGGTATAAGTTCAAGAATTTATCACCAAATCTCCACTTTAAAGCCCAAAACTCCTTTAGAATAGGAAGAATAGCCTCTGGAATTTTTCAGAATTTTTCCCTGGAGAAATATGCACAGTAGCCGCTCCAAAAGTCCCAAAATACGCCAGAATACCCCCAAAAACCCTAGAAATACGCTTATATATTAACATTGCGGGTTTGTGGGTGTTAACGGGTTCAAACCCGCGTCCGCTTCGCTATAAACCCGCACCCATTATCGCATCAATTTCCAGCCGTTGATCTCGTGCGGGATCGGCTCACGGAGCGCCACATGCGCTCCAAAATTCGTGCACGCCCTAATTCGATTTCGAATTGGAGACGACCGCAGCCGTTCGATCGAGTCCGCGACCGTCAGATGGGTGCCACGTGTGCCCGCTTCGGAGCGATCTCAGCGGCTGCGCTTCGAAATGTCGGGGCGATCTTCGTCCGTTGGATCGGGGTTCGACGGTTCCGATGGAGCCACGTCACCCCGCTCGTCGTCCGTGAGTGTGGATCGTTGGATTGGAATCGAGCGATCGAGATCGCTCCGCGTCGCCCGCTTTTTGTAGAGCGTTGGATCTGAGCGGGAAAGCGTGGATGCGCGCCACGTGTCCCGCCCCGCGTATTTACGCGCGTATTTGCGTATTTACGAGCGTATTTCTCCATTTAAAATGTATTCTGCATTCAAAAATACACATTAATTAGCAAAGATCTCAGAAAAATACAAATAAATAGTCGTTGGAATCGTGAGATCAAGACGGTGCTAGGAAAAATATAAAAATGCAGAAATACTTAATAACATTCACGTTTTGTGCATAAATAGAGTAATTTCTCTAATAAATGATGATGAGAAAAATACGAACACATTAGAGAACAATTAAGCATCATGTAGGCACAAAATAGGGCTAATTAGGGGGTTAAATACGCAATATTCACTCCGAATCAGCAGCTCGGCCCGTGCCCCTCTCCGGTTTGGGTGGGGAGGATCGGTCCTGCCCCGGAGTCTTTAAGAGGGCGGGTATTGGGCCGTCGCCTCCCCGCTGCCTCTATAGTCGGACGGGTATTGGGCCGTCGCCTACCCCGCATATGGCGCTCCGGTTTGGGTGGCCAAGCTCAGTGAACTTGCCCCGGAGGTCTTCTTTGGGGGGGGGGAGCGAGTACGCAGCTCGGCCCGTGCCCCTCTCCGGTTTGGGTGGCGAGGATTGGTCCTGCCCCGGAGTCTTTGAGAGGGCGGGTATTGGGCCGTCGCCTCCCCGCAGCCTCTATAGTCGGACGGGTATTGGGCCGTCGCCTACCCTGCATATGGCGCTCCGGTTTGGGTGGCCAAGCTCAGTGAACTTGCCCCTGAGGTCTTCTTTGGGGGGGGAGCGAGTACGCAGCTTGGCCCGTGCCCCTCTCTGGTTTGGGTGGCGAGGATTGGTCCTGCCCCGGAGTCTTTGAGAGGTTTGAACTGAAATTTTCATGCAAAAGAGGCGAAATTCGAAGATAAGAAAGGGAACAAGATATTTCATTCATGACTTACAGTTTCCGGCTATATCACGACCGGCGCTCCACGTTCCCTGGAGTGATTAGCCCGTCCTCAGGGGGGGCTCTGGGGGCGCGGTCGGTCCTGTTCCTCTTTGCGATGGCATCGGCTGGAGCTAACTCTGGATGGTAGGGGTCATAACCCCGCCCGGGTGAGTCGATCTTCAGGTTCATCTCTGGTCCCTTGTGCTTGGTCGACCCCACGTAGCAGCTTCTAGACAGCTTCTGGCTTCCCCGTACGATCCCCACCCCTCGGGGGGTTTGGAACTTGACCATCTGGTGGAGAAGGCTGGGGAGCGCTCCAATGGCCGACATGTAAGGTCGTCCTATGATCCTGTTGTACGCCGACGTAATGTCGACCACAACGAACATCGTCATTCGAGTGACGACTTGTGGCTCTTCTCCGAGGGTTATCGGCAATGTGATCACTCCCATGATGGGGGTCGAGTGACCGGTGAAGCCGACGAGGGGTCCGGTACAGGGTCTCAGGTCCGTCGGCCTTAACCCCATCTTTTTGATTATGGACATGAACAGGATATCGCAGGAGCTCCCTGTGTCGATCAGGAGGCGACTGACGATGGCCGTCCCAATCTGGGCCTCGATGACGATGGCGTCGTCGTGGGGCTGCTCGACCCCCTCTAGATCCTCGTCGCGGAAAGTAATGGGAGGGTAGGCCATCCTTCTCCCTCTCTGGTCCCCTCCAAGGCCCGCCGTCATCACTTGTCTCGCGTACGCCTTTTTGCTTGACGACGATGCCCCTCCGGAAGATGGCCCGCCGCATATCGTGTTTATGCGCATGACGGGTTTCGAGGGGTGAAGCTCTTCCCGCTTGCCGTTTGCAGGTGGGTCCGCCCTCCGTGCCCTTCTGTGGTTTCCCTCTTCTCGGTCCGGTCTCCGGCCTCCGACGAAGCCCCCCAGATGGCCCGCTTGGATCAGCCGCTCGATTTCCCTCTTGAGGGTGAAGCAGTCGTCGGTGTCGTGGCCATGGTCCCGGTGGTACCGACAGTATTTTTTAAAATCTCTCCGGGCTGGGTCCGACTTCATTTCTCGGGGTGGCTCCGGCAGCAGTCCGGCTCTTGTAGCCGCGGCCATCACCTCGATCGGGGGAGCATTGAGTTGCGTGTAATGCACCCGTAGGGGGCCTTCTTGTCTCGGGACGACTCGAGGGAGCCCTTGTGCCGGAGCAAACTCGCGCGTCGGGCCAGGTCGATCTTGCGGGCGAGGCCCGGGCGGTTCCCGCCTCGGTCGGGCCAGCTGGTCGCGACCACGGTGCCCCTCTTCTTGCCTCGGCCGTGGGTGTGACCGGGGTTCGCCTTGGGAGGGTTTCGCCGGGGGGAATAAGGCCTTTGCACCGAGAGTCTCCTCGGCCAACGCATGCCTCTCCGCCATAGCAACCAACGCCTCATAGTCGGTCGGCGGGTCCCGGAGCAGGGATTTGTGGAGGCTCCGAGTCCGCAACCCCGTTTTGAAGGCCAGCATAAGCACCTCATCGCCGCATGTCACCACCGCCCGTCTCTCCTCCTGAAAGCGGCGGAGGTATCTACCCGTTGTCTCTCCCTCCCTTTGGACTATCGTGCTGAGATAGTCTAAGGGCTTCTTCTTCGTCCGCCCGGCCCGGAACTCTTGGCAGAACTTGTGGGACAGCTCGCCAAAGCTCCCAACGGATCTCGTGGGCAAGCCAAAGTACCAGTCCAACGCGGTGTCCCTCAGGCTTTGGGAGAAATGTCGGCATAGGAACGCCTCATCCACATCCTGCGCCTCCATCGCCCCCGGTATTGTTGCACGTGCGTGAGGGGGTCGCCTCTCCTATTGTACATGGCCAAGTGAGGGGGTTTGAACCTTATGGGCCTTGGGGCGGACGTGATCCACAGTGCAAGCGGCGTGGCCTCCTCCGGATAGGTAGGGCGATCTGGCGCATCCCCTCTCCGCCACTCGGGGGTCTGGCTTCGGTCGCGCCTCGGCTGCCGACGGTCCTCCGGCCCCGGGGAGTAGCCCGACGGTCGTCTGGTGGGGCTCCTTCCTTGGGCCGAGGATTCGACGGGTTGCGGGCTACGGTTCTCCCAGCGCCAGCGCCTCCCGGCCAGCCCTCCTCGGGCCTCCATCCGCTCTTGATTCTCCCGAAGGAGCCTTTCGCGCTCGACGGTGAGGAAGCGTAGTTGTCGACAAACGGCTTCCTCGTGCAGGGTATCGGAGGGGTGGTGCAGGCGATGCGGGCTGCCTCCTTCGGGTGGGGACCTGTTCAGCAACGGGTCCCGCCCGTCCCCGAGCCGCCGACCCGTCGCCGTCTCGTCGAGTATTTCTCGGTTGCTCCTGTTCTCTCTCCTTAGCCTCTCGCGCTCTGCGACGATGAGGCGGAGTTGGCGGCGAGCGGCCTCTTCGTCCTGATAGGCCCTTCGGGCGGTCTCGACCGCTTCGTCCAAACGCCTTTGCGCGGCGGCCGCCTCCCCCAGGCGCCTCCACCGTCGCGCAACTTCCATCTCCTCTTCCAGGAGCCTTTGCTGGGCCGCAATCTCCTCAGCGAGCCCCATGTTCTCCCCCTCCTCCTCGAACTGAAGGTGGAGGTTCCGCCTCACGTTCTGGGGCTCTGAGGGGCCGGGCGGAGGCTCCGTTCAAGCCGTCTGATAGCCTCCCCTGGCCTGAGTGACGGCCTCGAAGCTCTTCAGGACGGCGTGGGCTGAAGTATGTTCAGTTTCGGTGCCCATCCCCAGAAGGGGGTCGGACGCCGGGGTGATTTGTAGAGAGATCGGTTCCTGACCCACGGGATCTTTGCCGTGGTCAGGGTTCCGCGAGATCGGCATGGAGTCTAACATGGGTGTGACCCTTCGTTCCCACAGAGGGCGCCAATTGTTACGAGGTGGAACTCGCGTACAATGAATTTGTATTATGGGGAACCAAGGGCACGGTGGTTATATGGAAAAGAGGGTTTGGGTAGGCTGTTTTACAGGTGATTGGCGGGATAAAGAGGTTGTATCCTTCGCCGGTGGTGACCGCGGGGACGAATCTCACCGGATGCGGCGGAGGGAGATTGGATGGTGCGAGGCCGAAGTTGACGATGGTCAAGGGGCGAGCTTTCCTGCAGCATGAACAACTCGTCAGAAGGGCCGGGTTGGGGTTCAACCCTTAGCCCCTCCGATGCCTAAGTCAGTGATAGGACTTAAAACGGGGGCTAGACACGCCGGCCGGACCAACGGTGTGCCGACCGAACGTGGCGAGCTATAAATGGGAGAACAAAGATAGGGAAGACCTTTGTTCTCGTGTGTGAATGATAGATTAAGAGAGAATTTTCCAACCCCCTACCGTAAGAGGAGAGGGGGTATTTATACCTGACGGGTGATGACTAGGCGGAGCTGACCTGGCATGCTGACTGGACGCGCTGAGCTGGCTCGGTCGTCGGCGAAAAATCCAGATAAGGACGTTGGGAACCGGGTTGCCTGACCTGCTTTCGTCAGGCGGCGCGACGGCCAGGGGGTGCTTTTGTCGGGGTGTCAGAGCTGAAAGCATTAATTGTCAGATGGGTCAGCCGCCAGGGGGTGCTTTGTCAGGCGGTCGGGTGACGTATGTGTCAATCGTGCCCTTATCCTAGGTCGTTTGTCATTGGCGACGGACTAAAGGTTGGGCTGTATCACCCTAGGCGCCGCGGTTCACGGGAATCGGGCGGGTCGTTCGGATCGGGAGTTGTCCGGCCCGGCCGCGCCTCCCGTTCGGTCGCGGGCTATGGTTCGCCGGCACAGATAGATACCCGCGCCTAAGTCAGCTGGCCTAACGGTGCCGTCCGGGCGCTCCTCAACACCCCTGGCCTAGGCGTACAACCGCAGTTGTTCGACCCGCTCGGGGCGGTGCGCTCGGGGAGCGCCCGTCCCCATGTGGATTCGGATTTCCGGGGTGGCGGCCCTTTTGTGAAAAGGTGAGTTAATGGGGTACGTTAGCGGATCCGGGCGGGAGTCGGACTCCTACGATCTTTAGGTCGTAACACTTGTGTCAATATGTCAAGTACATACATGACACCCTAAGTCTCTATATATACGATTAAATCAAAACAATTTTGATTCAATGTTTTATATAGATGATTTATTTAAGGTGGAAATCCTTTTTACTTGGTCCGAAAGACCGGAACCAAGTATACGAGCTGGCTCCCACTGACTTTAAGAATTACCTGGTTAAATACTTCAATATTATATCTAAATCAGATTTAGATTATATATACGAAGATATAACCATTTGATAAGTGCTTTAGATGGAATGTACTAGTGTCAGGTTTGGTTTGACGAATGAGTCAAGTCAAGATCGTTTTAAGGAATCTTGGCATTGACTCGCTCAATCAAAACGTCCTACACTGTACTTTTCCATTAACCACATTTAATATTAACTCTTTAATAACTAAATGCAGTTTATTAAGAATTAATCTTAATATGCTTATAATTGTGATCGCACAGAATGTATACGCCCCTGGAACCTATACTTAACTACTAATTGACTATAACATTAAGTCAGCTCAAAAATCAACATTTTCCGAAGCTTCGCATCATCATTCGAGAATTTTTGCAATCAACTCAGAAAGCCACAATCACAGAAAATTTAAGCCAATCAAATTTCAACTCAACAGAAAACGCAATTCCCGAGACATTCATAAAACAACGGATTCATTAAGATGACCCGTAATTTGTTTATCCAATAAACTTTGAGTGTAGAACACTCAATCATTATTTTCAACTTTAAAGAAATGATACATTTTATTTAACTAAAATTAGTATCTTCTCCGTCTTGATCATGTCTCTAAAAGTCTTTGAACGGCCCCATCAGCAACGATTGCTTAGATTGCCGACCGTCCTCCGCACTTCTCCCAATCTCCGCTTCATTTCAGCCACCTGTATACATTACACAGATGTCTTTAGTATCTCATACTATATGATTGGAAATAATTACGTTTTATTGAATTTAATTTGTACATGAGGTAGAGGCATCAGTATGCCCCTTCTTCTTCTCTGCAAGATAGATCTTACAGTTCATCTTCCAGTGGCCAATCTTGTGGCAATGGAAGCACTCAGATTTCGATGGGGCCCCTTTAGTCTTTTTCTTCCCTTTCATCGCCTTCATAGGTTGCGGGACCTGCCTCTTCTTACCCTTGCCTTTCGGCTGGTCAGAAGAAGCAGAGCCAACAACCAATACAGTCGGCTTCTTCTCAATATCCTCAAACTGCCTAAGCATATTGAGGAGACCATGAAGATCCGTTTCAAGACTGTTCACTATAAAACCAGTGATGAAAGGCTTAAACTCAGGAGTTAAAGACTTCAGGATAATGTCCACGGACATCTCATTGTCCAGGACAAATCCTAACTGGGCGGCGTCCTCTACGTACCCGATCATCTTGATAACATGATCCTGTACGGGCCCTGCCTCCATCTTTGTCCCCCAGAGGTTGCTGGTGGCTTCGAACTTGGCAGCTCGAGATCGCTTGCCGTATAACTCTTGTGCATTGAGAAGCATACTTTGAACATCCATATGTTCTTGCTTCCTCTGCAGCTCGTTACTCATCGAAGCCAGAGTAAGGCACCTGGCCTTCTCTGCATCCCTCTGGTATAATTTGTAGGCTTCCTTTTCCTCGAAGGTCGAATCTTCATCGGGTTTATCCGGAGCGTCCTCGAACATTATGTATCCTATCCCGGCTAGGGAAAGGACCAACTTAATGTTCCTAAGCCAGTCTTTGTAGTTCGTTCCATCGAGCACGTTCTTCTCAACCATATATCTAAGACCCGAATCCATTCTGCATTTTTATAGATACTTTAGTCAGTATATGTTCGTAGTATAGTTTTAATGGTTTTTAATAAAACTATATTCTCCCACTAAATTTATTAAAGCCAGAATAATAAACAATTTATTACAAAATAACATTTGTGAGAGAGGGATCCGAATACCCTGAGTCTGACAATGTTGAGTGTGTCTCAACAAGTTGTCCGACTCTGCAGTCTGTAGACGAACTTGTCGTCAATCATATTAAAATATGATTCCCTATCGATTTTACCCCTAGTCATTTGTGATCATGAGTGTGCTCAACCGGATCACAAGGGCTAGCCTAGTCGGACCCTTGTTTTCGTGTCTAGCCTGACTTGCCCCGCCGCCCGGTGTATGCACGACACGTTGGTTTGGGTCAGGACTTAGACTATATTCTTGGTTAGACTTAAGCCGATGCTCGAAGGATGAGACAACGGTTTCAGTCAGGTCAAGATGTCAATCAAGAAATCGGTTTCTATAAGATTGACATGTCACGGCTTGAGTGTAGCTCAACAACCGTAATGTAACGGCCTGTATTTTTAGACCTGTTTTAGATCGTGCGTATCGGTCTTCTATTACAGTCATCCGGATAATCTTTAGTCCGTATGAGTCGACGCGAGCGTGTCTCTGTTTTTCATTTTTACCGTGTCAAAATTATTTACCATCGAGTTTAGCTAAAATAATTTAACTTAATTATCTCAGTAATTACACTTGCCAATCACTTTAAATATTTTACTGATTAGTTTAATTATTCCACCAATTTAATTAAGTTACTAATTACTTTATTACATTTAATTTTTCTTAATTACTTAATTACCCTAATCTCTTACCTATCACTACAAACAACAAACACGTTGATTGAATCAGATTCCTTCCCCCTTGATTAGTCAACAAAACATATACCGTTTAAAACAACACACACGTTTCATTAGGCGGTTCATTTCTCTTTCCTTTCAAATCCACACACGTCTCTCTTTTAAGTCAAAAGATTGCATTAAGTTCTGTCAAAATCCTAACCTAATTGCTTTGACAAAATGAAAGGATGTTCCCCGGCTAATCTTTTTAAGCCAACATCTTCTCTCCTGCTCATCTTCATCACCCACCATTGTCTTCTCAACCTGCAAACACATTCCATAAAACTGCAAACCCAAACCTCATCAACTCAACAAATCAACCATCCTTGTCCTTACAACCTAACACAGCATCATCCCCTTTCAGCCATCACCCCCTCCACACAACCAATCAACAATCCAACCCCCGTACAAAACCAAAAACAAACCAGAAACCCAACTTCAGATTCAAAATCCTATCTATTCTTTGTATCAAAACCCCAAAATTTCTGATTCAAATAAATCAAATCTTGAAGAGAGGAGATCAGAAACCCAAATCCAAAAACCCAAACAAATTCAGATTCAAAAGCAAATCTGAAAGTAATTTCAGATTCAATTAAAACCCTCTTCTTCATTTTCCTCATTCCCTTCCTCCTCCTCTCTCCCAAGGCCGGCCCCCCTCACTGAGCCGCCGCACATCAGCAACCGCCGCCGCCATACCCCTGCGCGTCGCCGCCCGCCGGAGCGCCGTCCGCCGCCTGGGAACCCGCCTGCCGCCGGCCAGCGCCTCCCCTCCCGCGTGAGTGAGTTTTCCTCTTCCCTTTGAGTGCATGGATGTGTTCCCTTGCTACAACCTGCAAACATTTTGATTGAAACAAAAAAAGGAAGAAAGAAATGAAGAGAAGATGAAAGACTGGGAAAGAGAGATGAGAAAGAGAGTGACAGGAGAGAGAGTTAGACTTGTGGGGGGTTAATAATAAAAAGAATGGGAAAGTTATTAATAGTAGGTATGTTAACCAATGCCTTGTCCTATGCTACAGGTAGCCATGGTTGTAGGTTCAATTAGATAGGGTACGTTTTTATGACAGGCTACATGTAAACTCATGAATAAATATAAATAGTAAGTAAGTAAGTTATAAATAATGTAACCCAGTTTGTTAGTATGTGATGTCAGTGGGTACTGCATTATTATTATACGTATTAGTTTCATGTTAGCGTGTTAATACTTCAGTACGAAATGCTAACGTGTTGGCAAAAACATTATAATGCTATGTTATAAGTTAGTTTTGATATTATATCAATACTTTGATAATAACGCTTAAGACTTTAATATGTAAACAGTAACGTTCACGTATATTCGTTTTATAACCTCAGTTTTATAAGTAAGTTAGTAATGTTAGTATAAGTGTTAGTTAAGCATATGTATATACAATAACCTGGCGGTACATCATAGTTGTAAAAGTTGAGCAGTAAATTCGTTTAACATAATATTGCAAATCCAACCTTGCAGAAACACGTCTTACGCCTCGTTCACCTGGACACCCAACCCCGTCAACAGGCAAGTGTACAATTTTACATATTTCATAAGCGCTGCAATGGTTGTTTACATTGAGATATACCGATATGCAAGTATTTACCACCCGCAAGTATACTATTTTTCTACAAATTTTCAAAGGCGCAAGTTTTATCATCAGCAAGTGCACTTTTTTACAACTGTCGCATTTAATTGGTTAAACTGAGATATTCTGATATGCAAGTTGTGCCTTTTTCCACGTTTTAACTACCGCTTCCTCTGAAACTGCGTATGTTTACTTCTGGTGAATTGCAAGATATAGACATGTGTGTGTTCGTGCGCGTGTGGACATGTTGATAGAAATTGATTAATGCCTTGTAAATTGCAAAAGACAAACCATAGACTTGCGGCCTGTTTGGCAAATCATAGCGGCCTGTTTGGCAAATCATAGAACAAAATAGCCTGTTTGGCTACTCTGGCTTGTGCCAGCATTATAACTCCTGATGGCTCGGTTGGCTGTATCTGGCTCGTGGTCCAGACAATATAGTACACTTGGGTGGGGTTGGGTTCCCGGGCACTAGCCGGTAGTAAATGGGTCGCCTTCGGGGGCACTAGAAGGTGTATTCATTTATTATTCGTCTAACGGCGGGGGCCTTAGTCACGAACTTGCACACTAATCGAATTGATTGAAATGGATATATGGACGTGTTTAATTTTTAAACTGTTGTTATTTCCCTTTTAGTAGAAATGTCATGTTGCCATCTTTAAAAGAATTGCCATGTCATTTACTTTGCACACCACACAAACCATGTTCGTTACTTTGCGCATTACACTTGCCGTGTTCATTACTTTGCACACCACACATGTCATGCTATTACTTTGCACACTACACGTGTCATGCTACTACTTTACACCCTACACTTGCCATGCCATTGCTATGCACACTACACATGCCATGTTGTTACTGCGCACACTACGTTATCATGCTTTAAATTATTGGAATCATATTTTGTTATTTTGAAAACCTTGCCGGGGGTCTTTTCTACTAACGTTTTAAATCTTGCCGAGCAACCCTCGCTGACGTATATTTCCTTGTCTTATGAAATATACGTCAGGTATTAGACAGATTTGCAGAGGAGCAAGCCTAGAGACTGAACATGTTGACTAGAGTGCTTAGACGCTGTGATCCGCTGCTGGAGAACAAAGAGCCTTCGCATCGCCGCTAAAGTTTAATATTTGTGTTAATTATATTCAGGTGTAAATCTAGTTGTGTTCCTGTTTCTAATGGCCATGCTAGGCCTTATTTGTGTACTTGTAAATCTGGACATCGATGTAATAATGATGAAACTCTATATTGTTTTGAGTTTGCATGCAAGGACCTGCTTATAAAATCACAGACGCTTATTGGGCTGGAGCTTCACCGCTTCAGTCCAAGCGGGCCAGCTCGCGTCCTCATTCCTAAGTATAATGGGAAGCGGGGCGTGACAGGTTTTAGTGGTGGCCCATGCAGGTCGTGCATTCTGCAAATTACTCGGAACAATATGGATGTCATTATTAACCAGATTGTCTATATAGATCTTGTACACAAATGCTTACCTTGTTTCTTGCTTCAGCATGGCAGGAGGACACCACACCAGGAATGGAAATGGGAACGATAATGCAGCTAACGGAAGTGCTGATATCAATGTAGTCCTCGGAGTCATAAGGGGGATGCTGGAAGTCCAGCAACAGCTGATTCAGCAAGGACAGCAACCTGCTCAGATTGCACCACCGCCATCCCCTAAGGCTGAACCTGGAGTTAGACAGTTCCATGAGTTGCAACCCAGGAGCTTCTCTGGAAAAGAAGGGCCTCTAGGAGCTGATGAATGGGTTCAAGCGACTGAAGATAAGCTGAGTGTTGCACGTATCCCTCAGGCTGGATGGGTTGACGTAGCGAAACTACAGCTGACCGATAATGCCAGGAGTTGGTGGCAACTGGAAGAGAAACGTCTGGTCAGACCAATCTCTTGGGGCATGTTTAGGGAAAGGTTCGATGCTAAATACTTTCCCAAGGCAGCCAAAAGAGAGCTTCAGCAGCGTTTCGCTAACCTGGTCCAAGGAGATAGGACCGTGGACGAGTAAGAGGCTGAATTTGCCATGCTTAGCCGTTTCGCACCTCACATGGTTAAAGACCTTGAAGATTGTGCGTTTCAGTTTCGCAAGGGCCTGAATCACAAGGTCCAAGCCTCGATGACCTCGGCGAGACCGACGACACTTCAGGACGTTCTGGATTGCGCACGTGAGCATGAGATTGTAGAGAAACTCCCCGAAGGACCTTTAGCTGGAGAAAGCAAGCGTCCCATGGAGTCACCTAAGATGGAGCCCAGAGGAAAATTTCGGCCTCTCCAGACCACAGAGTTCAAGATGCCAGCTTCTCCTGTCAACCGTACACAGCTAACCTGTCACTTCTGTGGCAAGCCCGGACATCAGAGGCGAGATTGTAGGAAGAGTCTGAACCAATGCCTGATCTGTGGAGCACCAACACATGCTGCGAGGGACTGCACTCGCAATCGGAACCGTCAAGCACCTGCTGGAGTACCTGGACCTGCCCAACAGGTATCACCTCTGGTTCCCTAGCATCTCAGTCAGCACCAAACTTTTTACATGGTCGTCGAAAAAGTTAGAGATGAAGATCCGGTGACAAAGGATGACGTCTGAATCCTGTCCTATCATCACATTTAATGATTCATTTCATAAATGTGCCTATCATAGTTTGGTCATACCCTAGTCGGTGTTTGATTGCAGTGATTTCAAGCCCTAGATCCTTTCAACTCAGAAGTTTTCATTCCTACATGTGTCTATTGCTTCCTCGCTTCTTCAATACT
>JAULAV010009856.1:20498-45499 GCA_030789695.1 Scilla litardierei
AAGTTCTAGACCTCTCTGATCTGTGATTGCAGCATGACTCTTTCAGGCAAGTGAAACTTGCACAACAATTTGTTAGGCCATGTTTTAGGCCATTTTGTACGATTGCGTAATAGAGACTAGTCGGTGAAATGATAGTCACCTAGATGACCATATTTGATCTAGTTTGACAACGAAACTAAATCCGACACCCTACTTGATCTAGCTTGACAACGAAGCTTGATTCGACACCTTTACTATGCTATCATTTCATGCTGCCTGTCACGTTTACTTTCAAATTAACTATATGCACTCTTAATTGCTTATTGCCATATCATCTCGTGCATCCTGCCAAGTCATTTCATACATCTTATCATGAATGTATAGCAGATGCTACTTTAAAATGTAAGCTGCGGCTAGTAGGATCTTGACTCCTACATATTGATTGAGGCTAGGTGCACCCCTATGCCATATTGAAAAACACTTCCTGGCTCGTGATCCAGAAGATATACACGTGGAGGGGTAGGGTTAAGCGACCACTCAGCGTAGAAGTGTGCCCGTACAGCCACTTCAGCTGTAAGGCGTAAACTCTGGGATTGGGGTAGGGTTAAGCGACCACTCAGTGTAGAAGTATGCCAGATCAGCAACTTCAGCTGTAAGGCATAAACCCTGTGCACTATGTGAATGCATGTTTTCATCGTGAAATCATGATATCTTGTTTTGTAGATTTTTACTACAACGTGCCGTGCAAATGTTACCTTTCAAGTTCATTTTAAACTGCTACATTCATGCTCATGTTTAAACTGCTGCATTCATGTCATGTCATCTCCATTATTTTAGAACTGCTAGTTGTACACTTTTGCTCTTATGTTTCCTTGCACAAAAGTCCTCTGTTTTCTCTTGGGAGACTTTTGCTGACAAGTGCCCTTTTCTCTTTGGGTGTCACATGTCAGGTTTTGAGCCTGAATTAGTTGCTGAGGACACAGTTTGCTGACGTCCAGTTCGAGGACCCGGAGTTCTACCCTTAGTCTCAGCTGGTGACATTCCTTAGTTGTTGTTTACTTTCTTAGTAGTTGTTGTTATGTTGTTTGGTGCGTTGCACCCTTCCCTTTGTATTAGTTTCGGCCATGCTTAGGCCTTCTTTTCAGACTCTGTACTTTACTTTATGACTATCTCTGTAATGTTTGGAATAAAAATCTGTGGACGTTGAATGTTGGATAAATTTTATTTGTCTAACCCTCATTATTATTATTGATGTTTCGTTGTAATGCAAAGAACCTGATAATGGATTAAATTACCAGACGCTTATCAGACTGTAGATTCACAGCTCTAAGTCTGAGCGGACCTCTTCATGTCTCGCCTTCCATACTTGGGAAGCGGGGCGTGACAGTGTGTGGTTAAGTGGCAGTTTCATCATGCGTGGTCATCTCTAGGAGAGGGAGAATAAAAGGATGGGGAAAAATGGAAAAACACGACGAAAACGACTCAAAAACGGCAAAAAAGACACGACTGACGCACATAGTGAGACTCCCCCAAGCTGAACGTTGCATTGCCCTCAATGCAATAGGATGAAGTGTGGGAGGGCAACGAAAGATGGGATGGAAGTACGCACATGACATAGACAAAGAAACGGGGAAAAAACATGAAAAATACAGAAAATGAGACATAGAAAAGTAAAAAAAATAAAGACCGAAACCAACTAGACAAAAGACACACACACAAACACACAAAACAAGCACACGACAAACAAATGACACGACCGCAAGCACAAAATATTGATCTCCCCAAGCTGATCTCAACAACGCCTGAAAAAAGATATGATCATGGTGAATCAGAAAAAACTGGCTAGGCGGAAAAATCAGAAAAAAAGGAAATCAAGATGCAGGAGCAGAAGGCTCATCATCATCCTCGGAAGAGAGTGGAGGGGTGTAGTCGGTAGAGGTAACGGGTATGCGAAGAACTGGAGAAAGAGATGGAGATCGTGCATGGATGGGCTCGGTGGGGATATGAATGATGGGTGGGGTGTCGGTGGTAACGGAGGGTGGTAGGGATACGACAACTGATGAAGAGGGTGGGGGTAATGATCTCGCGTGCACAACGTCCTGTTTCTTGCGATGCGAGTAGGCGGTGGTGATAGAGGTGAAAGGTGGTGGAAGTGGCAGGTCAACAGTAGTAGTGGTGGGAGGGGATGATTGTCTAGGAGGCGACGGAGGATGTGATGGGGGTGGGGCGACGGAGGATGTGATGGGGGTGGGGCGACGGAGGAGGTGATGGGGTATGGGTCAGAAGACGGAGAATGGCGGCTACGTTTTGCTCGAGAGCGAGGAAATGAGGATGGGATAGAAAAGAGGTAGAAGGATCCGAGGGTGAGGAGGACGATGCGCCAGCGTGCAAAGCAGCCATCTCGGCCTCGAGAGCGAGGCGAGCAGAAGTGACACCGCGCACGACAGAGTGTGTACCGGTAGCAGCGGTCGTGTCGACATGAGAGGCCAGGCCATGCAGGGCCGTAGTCAGAGCCTCGGAAGAAATAGCAGCAGCAGCCGGACTGGTGGCTCTGGGTCCAGCCCCGGGGTCTCTTCTGAACTCAGGAATATCCTGCTCGCCAAAGTGGGCGACAGGAGAAGGTGATCTAGGAGCGTCAGGAAGAATGAACTGAAGGTGTAGCCCCCCAACAAATTCTGGATCATGTGGGAATGAACAATCTGCCGGAAGCTCAATGGTGACACAATCAGGGTTCGACAGAATGGTATAAGGTGCAGGGGGATGGCCATAGTGGAAAGTAAATCGACCGTCGCCGATCGGCTTGATCATGTGAGTGTGCCTCAGGACATCGATGTCAAGATGGGTAGATCCTGGGACACGGATCAAATCGAGGGGAACTCGATGTTGAAGGGTGGATGTTGGGCAATGATTGTGATGAGGCCACCGTAGCAATATTTGCCTTTATTTGTACGGCTAATATCAACTAGCTTTTGAATTAGCCACGAGACGACATTGATGCAAACGCGCGGTGCCTCGAAAGTAATCCCGTCAACACCGGCAATGAAAGAAAAAGTCATCGCCCATAAAATGAAAAGATCTGGGATGGTTACAGTGTCGGACTCATCCCGTGGAAAGAAAGTGCTTAAGATAATGCGATGGGCAAGGTGGAAGACTGGGTGAATAATCGAAGATGCCTTGCCCCTGCCCCTAGGATATTGATCGTGTAATGTGAGGCGTTGCCAAAAGAAGTCGACGTCAAAGTCGGCATGCAATTCATTGGCAAGGGAGCTGCCTTCAAGATTGGGAAAATCGAAAATATCATTGATAGTGGTCAAAGGAGCATGGAAATTTTAGTTTCGAAGGCGAAAAACGATATTTGACTCCAGCTCGATTTTGATCATGGAGAGGAATTCTAGTGTGAGCAAGGGGTAGGATTGAGCATGGGCGTGGAGGAAACCAAGCCATCCCAAGTTCGCGAACATGGATTGGACTTCGGAGAAAAATCTGAGAGCGAATAAGGTTTGGTCGTGTGCGAACTTGGTGGCAAGGTGAGAACGTTGGTCGAGGCGAGAGAAAAAAATCTATGTGGGCTTGGCTCATATAGCGGATACCTAGTGGTCCAAGTAATGGGTCTCTCGCGAGAACGACAGGTGGGGGGGGGGTGTCATGCCCCGCTTCCCAAAAACGTGGAGGCGAAGCGTGAGAAGGTCCGCTCAGACATCGCAGAAAAAGCCACCAGGCTAAAATAAAAGAGTCTAAAAGAGGCCCCAGCATGGCCAACAAAAGTACAAGGTACAGAAACAAAGTAATGGTGCAAGCACCGAGATCTAACAGCAACCTAAAGCAAAAGCAACGCAAACAGTCTCTAAAACTGGTCTCCGGTGTCCACGAACTCCTCGACGAACGTAGGCTCAGGCTCAGCGTCAGCAACCACCTCGTCCTCAACAACTGTCTCTGGCTCAGGGTCTAACATGTGACACCCAAAAGAGCAAGGGGCACATGTCAGCAAGTCTACAAGAGACTTGTGCAAGGAAACTGAAAGTAGGTACAAGTAAAGCAACCTAGCAGTTCTAGCATGATGCGATGACATGTCAGTTAAAGTATGAGTGCAGCAGGTAAAGTAAGGTAAAGTAAAGTACGAGCATGGCATTTAAACATGGCATGGATGACAAGTATTACATGAATCATTCACAAGACAAGTACAAGACAAGGAAAGTAAGCACCTCGTGCACAGAGATTCCGCCTTTTGGCTAGAGTGGCTGCGCGGGCCAACTCCTAAGCTCAAGTGATCGTTTATCCCTACCCCTCCACGTGTATCGAGCCAGGGCCTTACCCCCGAACGGGAATGCTCGCTTCTGGAACACGAGCCAGGAAGTGTTTTATCTTGTTGGCCTAGGGGTGCACCTAGCCAGACAAGGGAGTACAAGTACAAGTATTGTAGCGTGTGCTACGAATGCGACATTCAATGCATGGTTGACATGACATGGCAAGTAGTAAAGCGTACAGGTAAGGAAAGTAAACATGACAGTTTAGTATGCATGATCAACAGGTTAAAGAGTTGGATCCAGCTTCGTTGTCAAGCTAGATCAATTTAGGTGACGGATCTAGTTTCGTTGTCAAACTAGATCAAGTAGGCATCTAGCCAGCTATCATTTCACTGACTAGTCTCTTTTACGCTAAAATCAAGGAAGTGGCCTAAAAACATGGCCCTACACAAGAGTTGGCAAGTTTCACTTGCCTGCAAGTATCACGTAAGGGAAACACCGTACAACGAGTCCAAAGTCACGATTCCTACGTGCGCAAGTCCACCGGCCTACATCCGTTTTATTAATCTTGATTAGTGAGTGCTAAAACATTTAAAATACTTTAAAAATACTGATTTTAGTCTTGATTAGCATGCATTGGGTTGGGGGTCCTAGGGGTGCAAAGCGTTACCTCAACACGACGCGAAAGCTACACTGGCGTCGGGTAGCGACGCCAGGGGTTGGAATAAAAGATCACGCTCCAAGTCCAGATTCCAATTAGATTCCTCGCTGGAAAGTTCAGAGCAATCGACCGGAGCAACGATTTCAGATTCCAAAGCTAGCACGTGCGACGACGGGCTACGACCTGTCGCAACATCGTACGCGGCAATTCCTCGAAGAGCAAGCACCTAGGTGGGGCCCACAGTAGTCCTAGGGACCTATGGGGGACCCACAGTACCTCTGGAGAACTTGGGGGCCCACGGAGGCAAGTGGTGCGACGTGTGCGGGGTTGTGACGAATGGCTCTCGGTCGTACACAGCCAAATGCGGGGACTTGGCTCAGTCAGACGCGGAAGAACGGCGCTGCACAGCGCTGCGGTCGGTCACAGCAGCGGGTGCGGGGGCTTCCTTCGGTCTGAGCGGGGAGATGGCTGTCGCAACGTTGCGACGATTCGTCGCAACGTCAAATTGGAGTTTTGGAAGTGGCTAGGGTTAATTTCTTGCGAAAATAGGTTTTCCTAGGGGTTGTTTATATAGTGTAGATGGGTTGACTTGGTCTAGGGCTAAATCTAATAGGATTAGAAGTTCAAAAATATTTAAAATTCGTATCTCCCCCTCTCCAACTCGCACAAGGATTTGCTGCGATCCAAATGAGCTGGAATTCTGCTCAAAAATTATTTAAAACGTTTAAAACTCAAATAAATTTTATTTGGCCGAAATTATTTTGAAACGTAATTATTAAAAATATTATAAGGCTTGCTAAAAATATAAATGTGGTCAAATAAACTCCAAAAATTATAAAATAAATATCGGGGTGATCGTGTTGACGAAAGTGAGCTAACTAAGAAGACGGATCTCAATTTCGACGTCAGACGATGAAACTAAAAATAGAAACGTCTCCCGTCAAAAGTGAAAATCGTCACGTCTCATCGAGTAAGATTAAATTGTGGGAAAACGACTCGAGAAATGTCGTTCCAAGATAGTGCCACTATTTAATACTCTCAGAGACGTTCGCAACAGCATATCACACAAAAGTGTTCACAAACAAATAAAGTTTAAAATAAACACGTGCACGGCCAGAAGCACGTGCACGAACAACGTACAACGAAAAGTGGTCGTTACATCCTCCCCACCTTAGAATAAAGTCCGTCCTCAGACTTTCTATCATATCTAGTCGCTCTAGTAACTACCCCAGTCATGCCACGTTATAATTCAAACCAAGTATAGTCATTACAAGTGCTTATATATGCACTAGGTAGTCAAACGTAACACTACCAACACGTATATATATACACGTACGTCATTCACTTATACCTATTATAGTCAGTCAATTTTATACATGTATTTCAATCATATATACAAGCATACCTCCCTTATATAACCACTACTTACTTAATCACAAAACAATATTTCAGATACTCATATAAGTATAATCTCATACTAGCAAATACAATCGTTGTTCTACGTATAGATAGCTACCTATGCACAAACAACATGGGTATACAACTCCCTAATATTCATCCAATACCAAACATCTCAACACATGTAGTCACTCCATACCATTTTAAATCAAGCTTCACCATATTTAATATATATTCACCACTACTATAGTTTCACAATATATATAGTCATTCAAATGTATTCAAATATTTCACCACACATTCACATTACGTACGGTCCTATAACTGTATTTACGACATGCCATATATACTATAGTCACCAATACTTTAACTAAGCACACACTTACCCGTGCATGGTGCACACCCATACACGCTAACATTTCATCCATATATATACATATATCTACCAATACAACCATATACATACCATAAGTCAATCACACCTAATGTTTTAGTCAAGTAATACTCACATAGTTCAATCACTCTATATACTATAATAATAACACAGACATCAGCACACGTATAATTATAATACACTCCCTAATACATACGCATTCATCGTATAGTCACCCACGTGGAACATATATATTCACACCATAGCCTACTACCTATAACTAGTGTACCAACACCTATTATTACTATCACACCTAGCATACTCATAGTTTTACCAGCATATTGCTTCAACCATTAAGTATCTCCTAATTACATACACCCTATTAGATATTCCCACACTAATTCTTATATACACAGGCATCCCTAGTATGGTATAGCTACCCGCACACTAAACTATAACTACTAACATACAAACAACTTCACACATCATGAATAACTCCGAGTATATATAACACACAATAAGCAACCATTAATATACTATGGGAGAGTACACTCATTCAAGCCCACGTACACAATTTAGGTACGTGCACTACGACAACATCACAAGGTCCAAGGGCCCACTAACAACTTAGGGTCGTCACAGTCATTGACGGTCACTAAAGCCTAAGCAGTAGGGGGAGGTCGAAAGCGTGACGAGGGAGGGATCGATAAGCACGAATTCCGATAGGACGACTAAAAGGAGACATCTTGGTTAGACGAAACATTGACTCAATGGTGATGTTTAGGTTGAGGGAAAAGGAGATGTAGTGACACTTATATAGGATGGAGAAATGAAATAGTATAAGTAACATAAGCTAACATACGCGAAATTTGAAAACTGTCGTACTTCAAAAGTTGAAATCCTCGTCGGGAAAGAATTATTTGGAGATCGATAAAACGAGTTGTTCAAAATAAGTTTGCGTCGAATATTCATAATAAGAGAAAATGGTCTATTGGTTTTAAAAATCATTATAAAAGGAAGTAAAATCATTTACACGAATATTAAGGACGTGGTTTAGAAAATATTATACGACGGTAATTTAATATAATTTTGGCAAAATTTTGGAAATGAAATTAAAGTAACTGAAGGATTTAAGCTCGTGTTAAACGCCTTCAAGGTCCTTAAGCAACGGAAAGAAAATTTAAAATGATCAATAATGGAACTACTTTTAGAGGAACCAGGATGTGCAAAAAATTTAAAACTGGTTTACACAAAACTCTTAGCATACAAGCACAACGAACCTGGTACGGATAAAAGTAATTGAAATTCATTTTAGTCTCGAAATTTTTCTAAAAGCACGTAGGGTGAGCGGAAAGATAATAATAATAACTTGGTAGTAGAATTATCAAAATTGATAGTAAAGCTTTAAAACCAAATTATGGAAGGTCTAGATCAGGGAACGGTTATGAATTAGTAATTTTTTACAAAAGTCTAAAATAGGGAAAACGATGAGCATAAAATCTACTTGCTGAAAGCTGAAATCCCATGTGATTGGAAAGTATATGAATGGCATAAATTAGGGGGGAAATTACCCGTTGAATAAAAGTACGGTTCAGAATAAAATTGATATATGAAGGGACGACGCATTTACATAAGTACGAAAAATATAGGCTGGAAAAATATTATAACTAGTATTCAAAAATTCCGACAAAAGTTTTAAAAATTTAAATCAATGAAGGAGTATGAAGTATAAGTATATATATATTAAAGTTTTGAACAAAATTAAACTTAGGGAAAGAGGAAATCGAAAAAAATACCTTCAGAAGATTCAATGTTTGTAGTTGAGAGATTTGAAAATTGACGACGATTGTCATGAGGCGATCTCGGGAATCGAGGCAAGGAAAACGGTCAGATGATCAAAACATACATACGCCTAGGATATGGCCCAGGATACCTACGGGAAAACTCCTACGGTCGCCCAACTAAAGTTTAAGAAACTTAGTGCTAGGTCTTTCTAAGGGAGCTAGGCGGTAATGAAATGCGCTCAGCTCGGTCCGGAATCGATGAACCCAAACGAACGACTGAAGGAAATTCTAGAAGTCTAATATGGTCAAGGGTAGACAAGGACCACTAAGGTAACTCCTATGACGATTAAATCAATTCTCAGCAAGGAATCTAATTAATAGTCTAACAATCAACCCTATTTTTGCAAACAATCATATGCAAGCAACCAAACATGTTTTAACAGGCCAGGACTAACTAAGGGAAGAAACAACTAGGTCGAGAGTTACCTGCGATAACCTCATCCACAGTCTCGCTCTCCACTGTCGTCATCGGATAAGCCTGCTCCCTTGGCTGCATGGCTTGCTGAAAAGCCTGCTTCTGCGGAACGAGGGCTGGTCCACGACTTGTAGGTACATGTGCTTCCTGCTGTAACGGCTGTGCAGCGATGGGTTCCTTCCAAGGTTGTTTAGTCTTCTGACAATCCTTCATAGTATCTCCACAAATCAGGCACTGGCCCAGCCTCCTCCTGCACTGTTTCTTCTCATGACCAATCTTGCTACAATGATGGCATACCTTCCGACTTGGCCCAGTTACTGGTGCTTCCTGCTGCGGAATTCCCTCCGATGCTTTCCGCAATTGATTTGCATGCCGACAATCCTTCGCTGAATGAGTAGCAGCACTACAAATCAAACACCAGCCTAGAAATCTTCTGCACTGCTCCTTAATGTGCCAGGTCTTGCCACAGAAATAGCAAGTCTTCAGAGTAGGTCCGCCACCAACTCGGGTCTGTCGTCTTCTCGCCATCTAACGACATAGAAAACGAACAAAAATTTAGACTCAATAGCTTAATGACATAGATGTTGTAATTTATTTAATGGACATTCCGTTATTATCGTTGTTCCGTTAATTTGCAATTGCAAGATTGGACCTGCATGGGCCACCAACAAAACCTGTCACGCCCCGCTTCCCAAAAACGTGGAGGCGAAGCGTGAGAAGGTCCGCTCAGACTTGAAGCCACAAAGCTGCAAGTCTGATAAGCGTCTATCACTTTAAACTGCAGGTCCTTGCAACGCGAAATGAAACAAAGATAATAATAACGAAAAGAGACAAAAGAAACATCTCAGAATATCCATAATAATAAATCTCAACATCGCAGAAAAAGCCACCAGGCTAAAATAAAAGAGTCTAAAAGAGGCCCCAGCATGGCCAACAAAAGTACAAGGTACAGAAACAAAGTAATGGTTCAAGCACCGACATCTAACATCAACCTAAAGAAAAAGCAACGCAAACAGTCTCTAAAACTGGTCTCCGGTGTCCACGAACTCCTCGACGAACGTAGGCTCAGGCTCAGCGTCAGCAACCACCTCGTCCTCAACAACTGTCTCTGGCTCAGGGTCTAACATGTGACACCCAAAAGAGCAAGGGGCACATGTCAGTAAGTCTACAAGAGACTTGTGCAAGGAAACTGAAAGTAGGTACAAGTAAAGCAACCTAGCAGTTCTAGCATGATGCGATGACATGTCAGTTAAAGTATGGGTGCAGCAGGTAAAGTAAGGTAAAGTAAAGTACGAGCATGGCATTTAAACATGGCATGGATGACAAGTATTACATGAATCATTCACAAGACAAGTACAAGACAAGGAAAGTAAGCACCTTGTGCACAGAGATTCCGCCTTTTGGCTAGAGTGGCTGCGCGGGCCAACTCCTAATCTCAAGTGATCGTTTATCCCTACCCCTCCACGTGTATCGAGCCAGGGCCTTACCCCCGAACGGGAATGCTCGCTTCTGGAACACGAGCCAGGAAGTGTTTTATCTTGTTGGCCTAGGGGTGCACCTAGCCAGACAAGGGAGTACAAGTATAAGTATTGTAGCGTGTGCTACGAATGCGACATTCAATGCATGGTTGACATGACATGGCAAGTAGTAAAGCGTACAGGTAAGGAAAGTAAACATGACAGTTTAGTATGCATGATCAACAGGTTAAAGAGTTGGATCCAGCTTCGTTGTCAAGCTAGATCAATTTAGGTGACGGATCTAGTTTCGTTGTCAAACTAGATCAAGTAGGCGTCTAGCCAGCTATCATTTCTCTGACTAGTCTCTTTTACGCTAAAATCAAGGAAGTGGCCTAAAAACATGGCCCTACACAAGAGTTGGCAAGTTTCACTTGCCTGCAAGTATCACGTCAGGGAAACACCGTACAACGAGTCCAAAGTCACGATTCCTACGTGCGCAAGTCCACCGGCCTACATCCGTTTTATTAATCTTGATTAGTGAGTGCTAAAACATTTAAAATACTTTAAAAATACTGATTTTAGCCTTGATTAGCATGCATTGGGTTGGGGGTCCTAGGGGTGCAAAGCGTTACCTCAACACGACGCGAAAGCTACACTGGCGTCGGGTAGCGACGCCAGGGGTTGGAATAAAAGATCGCTCTCCAAGTCCAGATTCCAATTAGATTCCTCGCTGGAAAGTTCAGAGCAATCGACCGGAGCAACGATTTCAGATTCCAAAGCTAGCACGTGCGACGACGGGCTACGACGTTGTCACGACCCGCTTCCCTAAAATGGAGGCGAGACGTGAAAAGGTCCGCACGGGAGTGGAGCTGTGAAGCCCCAAACCCGATAAGCGTCAATAATACATAAGCAAGTCCCTGTACACATGACAGAATAACAATAATAACACAAGTAGAGACTGAAATAAAAATTCCACATCTCACAAATTTGTCCAACATCAACAAAAGTCCAACATCCAGAAAAGCCACCAGGCTAAAAGAAAAGAGTCTAAGGCCCAGAACAAGGCCAACAAAAGCGACGACATAACAAAGTATGGGTGCTACGCACCGATAACAAAACAACTGTCTAATAAAAGTAAAACACAACGAAGACACTAGGACTGGTCCCCAGTGTCCACGTACTCCCCGTCAAACACAAGCTCGGGCTCGGCGTCAGCAAACACCTCGTCCTCAACGAGGTACTCGGGCTCAGGATCTAACATGTGTCACCCAAAAGAGTAAAGGGGCACATGTCAGCAAGTCTAAAAAGACTTGGGCAATGAAACTGAAGGTAAGGCAACTAGCAACCTAGCAGTTTAGTATGCATGACATGGCAGTTATAACATGAGTGCACAATTAAAACATGGCAAGACAATTTGGACAAGGGAACAATTTATCGGGACAAGACAAGAGTAGCCAAGCTACTGTCAATTCAATCAATTCACATTTTGTAGGTGTTTACGCCCTTCGCTGAATGGCATAGCATTTCAGACCGATCGGCACTAAACACTACCCAATACCCACACGATATGGTGCCTGGGGTCCCCGCACATGGAACTCAGCTAGTGAGCCTGGGGTTGCCCCGCACATTGAGCTCGCATTCTTAGTTCACAATTCAATACATTTCGAGCGTTGGGGTTAGCAACTCATTATGCTCGCTTCTGGTCACGAGCCAGGAACACAAGTATCGTAGCAAGGCTACGCAATCACAGCAACACCTAAAGAATGCGAGGTCATGACAATTTATTTGCGTACCGTTAATTAAATTAAACGTGACAGGCGAAATGCAATGACATGAACATATTCGCGTACCGTTAATTGAAAGTAAACATGGCATGGAAATTGTGCAACATGCTAAATGTCGGAACTAGCTTCGTTGTCAAGCTAGTTCCCCAATTTGCGCCTAGGCGAGTATCATTTCGTCGCCTAGCCTCTTTTACGCCTACAACAAGCAAATGGCCTAAAACATGGCCTAACCCTAAGTGGCAAGTTTCACTTGCCTAGCACCGGGGATTGACGACCACTTCGTCACACGGATGCTATCTACGGGGGAAATCGCTGTTATGGGGGAAACAAGCACCAAACACATGAAATTAATTAGGGTTTTCATAAAATTATAAATAGGTTAAGAAAACAACGGTAGATCGATTTCTTACCGAGAGGAGACGGAAGAAACACTCCGGGGAACCCTAGGATCAGATCTGGAAAAGATTGGAGAAGTTTGGGGAAACTAGGGTTTTGGGGGATTTGGGGATTTTGATGGGTTTTGGTGAGATTTTGGGGAAGATGAGAGGTAGATAGAGTGAATGGATGGTTTGGATGATGATTCTAGGGCTTGGAATGAAGGAATGAAGCTTGGAGGAAGATGGGGGCTAAAGGGGAAAGATTTTAGGGTTTTGGGTCGTGTTGGAGAAGATGAAATCGTTTGGGTTGGGTATAAATAGGTTGAGCTGGCGGCTGCCCAGAAATTAGGGTTTTGACACTGGTTAGTCGGTCAAAGAGCAACCACTGACCGACTAGTTTGGCAACTAGTCGGTCGGTCGACCAACGCAGACCGACTAAGTGCAAACAGTAACTCCTGAACGAAAATAGGATTCTAGAGTTAGTCGGTCCATGAACAATTACTGACCGACTAGTTTTACATCTAGTCGGTCGATGAACGTTCTTAGACCGACTAAGAGTAAACAGTAGCTGATACAAAAATAAGATGATGAGTTAGTCGGTTAAAGAAGCATTACCGACCGACTAGTTTGCAACCTAGTCGGTCAACCAACGTTCTTAGACCGACTAACGATAAACAGTAACTCCTGAGAAATTTAGAAAGCTAACTAGTCGGTCCAAGAAGGATTGCCGACCGACTGGATCGTCATCTAGTCGGTCGGTGGCCCTTCTTACACCGGCTAATGAGCACAAAAAGTACCGATACGGAGTGCGGAACTCCGGGATCGATTCCTAAGACTCCTAGGCTTGATCTAACAGTTAGATACGACCGTTATGAAGTCCGTCACGAGTGACATACTTCGAAATCGACAATCCTAAGGAAGAAACGAGAAAATACGACGAATCGATTGAAAATGAAATCTACGGAGACGAAAACCACACATGAGGAGAAAATCCACCAAAACATATATAATATTATATTAAATCCAGATACATGAAAAGCAGTCGTTACAGACGTGTCGCAACGTCGTACGTGGTAATTCCTCGAAGAGCAAGCACCTAGGTGGGGCCCACAGTAGTCCTAGGGACCTAAGGGGGGACCCACAATACCTCTGGAGAACTTGGGGGCCCACGGAGGCAAGTGGTGCGACGGGTGCGGGGTTGCGATGAATGGCTCTCGATCGTACACAGCCAAATGCGGGGACTTGGCTCGGTCAGACATGGAAGAACGGCGCTGCACAGCGCTGCGGTCGGTCACAGCAGCGGGTGCGGGGGCTTCCTTCGGTCGGAGCGGGGAGATGGCTGTCGCAACGTTGCGACGATTCGTCGCAACGTCAAATTGGAGTTTTGGTAGTGGCTAGGGTTAATTTCTTGCGAAAATAGGTCTTCCTAGGGGTTGTTTATATAGTGTAGATGGGTTGACTTGGTCTAGGGCTAAATCTAATAGGATTAGAGTTCAAAAATATTTAAAATTCGTATCTCCCCCTCTCCAACTCGCACAAGGATTTGCTGCGATCCAAATGAGCTGGAATTCGGCTCAAAAATTATTTAAAATGTTTAAAACTCAAATAAATTTTATTTGGCCGAAATTATTTTGAAACGTAATTATTAAAAATATTATAAGTCTTGCTAAAAATATAAAAGTGGTCAAATAAACTCCAAAAATTATAAAATAAATATCGGGGTGATCGTGTTGACGAAGGTGAGCTAACTAAGAAGACGGATCTCAATTTCGACGTCGGACGACGAAACTAAAAATAGAAACGTTTCCCGTCAAAAGTGAAAATCGTCACGTCTCATCGAGTAAGATTAAATTGTGGGAAAACGACTCGAGAAATGTCGTTCCAAGATAGTGCCACTATTTAATACTCTCAGAGACGTTCACAACAGCATATCACACAAAAGTGTTCACAAACAAATAAAGTTTAAAATAAACACGTGCACGGCCAGAAGCATGTGCACGAACAATGTACAACGAAAAGTGGTTGTTACAGGGGGTGGTTGGATAGGCGGTGGTTGAGGAGCACGTCCACGTGTAGGACGTGTGGGTCGTTGTCTCTTGCGAGACGACTCCTCATCCACCATGGGTTGCTTGCCCTTATCTTTGTCTTTTGCCATAATATTGTGGCGTTGGATGTGATATGCAAGATGATATATGGGTGCACACAATGAATGACAAAGTGACAAAATGAGATTCCTGGGCAATATAATAACTAAGATTTGGAGCGAGTTTACCCAGCAATCGATGCAGCTCCTAGCTCCAAAAGCTCCCAAAATGCGCGAGGAAGTGATCCGGAGAGCCGCCGCACACCAATCTGAAGAAAACAGAGTTTTTGAAAATTAGGGAAAATTAGGGCTAGGGTTTCAAGGGATTTGCGGTTTTGTCACGCCCCGCTTCCCTAAAATGGAGGCGAGACGTGAAAAGGTCCGTACGAGAGTGGAGCTGTGAAGCCCCAAACCCGATAAGCGTCAATAAAACATAAGCAGATCCCTGTAACCACAAACGGAACAACAATAATAACACAAGGAGAGACAGAAATAAAATCTCATATCTCATAATTTGTCCAACATGAAAATTAAGTTCAACATCCAGAAAAGCCACCAGGCTAAAAGGAAGAGTCTAAAGGCCCAGAACAAGGCCAACAAAAGGAACAACGTAACAAAGTATAGGTGCTACGCACCGACAACAAAACAGTCTAATACAAAAAGGGAAAAGCTCAACGAAGACACTAGGACTGGCCCCCAGTGTCCACGTACTCCTCGCTAAACATAGGCTCGGGCTCGTCGTCAGCAAACACCTCGTCCTCAACAATGTACTCAGGCTCGGGATCTAACATGTGTCACCCAAAAGAGTAAAGGGGCACATGTCAGCAAGTCTAAAAGGCTTGGGCAAGGAAACTGAAAGTAAGGCAAACTAACAACCTAGCAGTTATAGTATGCATGACATGGCAGTTATAACATGAGTGCACAAGCAAGACATGGTGAAACAATAAGTACAAGAGAACAATTATCGGGACAAGTCAAGAGCAGCCAAGCTACTAACGATCTCAATCTTTTCACTAGTCACGTTTCACGTTGTTTGTAGATGTTTACGCCTTACAGCTGAACGGTTTGGCATTCACGCTGATTGGCCGCTTAACACTACCCCAGAACCCAGAGTTTACGCCTTACAACTGCAGTTGCTGATCGGGCAGCCTCCCAGTTGAATGACCACTTAACTCTTACCCCATCCCACACGTAAACAAGCCAGGGTCCCTGTACATGAGCCCAGTAAATGAGCCAGGGTTGCCCCGCACGGGAGCTTGTTTTCTATATCACGAATCGGGAAGTATTTGGCGTAGGGGACACCTAGCCTCAATATCGAGCGTTGGGGTTAGCAACTCATTATGCTCGCTTCTGGTCACGAGCCAGGAAGTACAAGTATTGTAGCGTGAGCTACGCAATCACGGGAACATTTAAAGAATGCAATGACATGACAATTAATTCGCGTACCGGTAATTGAAATTAAACATGGCATGGTAGTTGTGCAACATGATAAATGTTGGATCTAGCTTCGTTGTCAAGCTAGTTCCTAAATTTGCGCCTAGGCGAGTATCATTTCGTCGCCTAGTCTCTTTTACGCCTACAACAAGCAAATGGCCTAAAACATGGCCCCAAACCCTAAGTGGCAAGTTTCACTTACCTAGCACCGAGGATGACGATCAACGAGGGTTCGTCCCACGGACGCTAATCTATGGGAAAGTCGCTGTTATGGAGAAACAATCATCAAAACAACATTCATTTCATTAGGGTTTCACAAAAACACAACTGTTATGAAAACATTAAGAGATTGATTATTACCGTATCGGAAGCGGAAGAAACGCTCCAGGGAACCTAGGGTTCAGATCTGGAAAGGATGGGGAAATTCTGGAGAAATGGGTTTGGATGTGGATTTTGGGGGTTTGATGAGATTTTGAGGAAGATGAGAGGTAGAATGTGTTAAGTGAGGGTTTGGATGATGGATTTTGGGCTTGGGATGAAGGAATAAGGGTTTGAGGTAGTAGGGGGCTCAATGGGGGAGAAATTAGGTTTAGAGTTGAGGAGGAAGAAAAAGAAAACGTTTGGAGGGGTATTTATAGAGTTTGGTGGTGGCTAGGGCAAAACTAGGGTTTCCTGTACTGTTTAGTCGGTCAAAGAGCAACCACTGACCGACTAGTTTGGGAACTAGTCGGTCGGTTGACCAACGTAGACCGACTAAGTGTAAACAGTAACCCCTGACGAAAACCTGAACTAAGAGTTAGTCGGTCAAAGAACAACTACTGACCGACTAGTTTGACATCTAGTCGGTCGATGAACGTTCTTAGACCGACTAAAAGTGAACAGTACTCGACTGTACAGAAGAACTAAGAATTAGTCGGTCTGAGTACAAAACTTAACCGACTAGTTTAACAACTAGTCGGTCGAAAGATGAACTTAGACCGACTAAGAATGAACAGTAACGGGTACCAAAAAAATAGTTAATGAGTTAGTCGGTTAAAGAAGCATTGCTGACCGACTAGTTTGCAACCTAGTCGGTCAACCAACGTTCTTAGACCGACTAACGATAAACAGTAACTCCTGAAAAATTTACAAAGCCAACTAGTCGGTTCAAGAAGGTTTTCTGACCGACTGGATCGTCATCTAGTCGGTCGGTGCCCCTTCTTACACCGGCTAATGTGCACCAAAAGTTCCGAAATGGAGCGCGAAGCTCCGGGATCGATTCCTAAGACTCCTAGGCTTGATCTAATAATAAGATATGACCGATATGAAGCCCGTCACGAATGACTTACTCCAAAATTCGACGATTCTAAGGAAGAAGCTAAGAAAACACGACGAAACGATCGAAAATGAAAGCTACGGAGACGAAAACCACGCATAAGGAGAAAATCCACCAAAACATATAATATAATATAATAATCCAGATACAAGAAAACCAGTCGTTACATCCTCCCCAACTTAAGAAAAATTCCGTCCTCGGAATTTCCCAACACTCACGTGTCCGGGAACAAAAGTGGGAAACGCTCTCGCATCTCATCCTCATTCTCCCAAGTAGACTCTCCAGGTGAGCCGTGTCACCACATCACCCTCACAAGATTGACAACCTTGTTCCGAAGTGACTTCTGACGCCTGTCCAGAATCTGCACTGGCTGCTGGTCATACGTCATATCGGGGCGAACGGTAATCTCCGAGAAATCCACAGCATGAGACGGATCGCTAATGTATCGACGAAGCTGCGACACATGGAAAACATTGTGAACTTCCTCCAAAGATGGTGGCAAGGCTAAGCGGTAGGCTACCTCGCCAACTCTCTCCAAAATGTCAAACGGTCCAATGTATCGCGGGCTCAACTTCCCTCGCTTCCCAAAGCGAATCACTCCTCGATTCGGGGAAATCCTCAGATACACATGGTCGCCCGGCTGAAACTCCAAAGGACGACGTTTAGCATCTGCCCAATGCTTAAAACGGTTCTGAGCAATCCTCAACCTCTCCTGAATGTTCCTGAAAATATCCACGGCCTCCACGATCATCTCAGGTCCCAACAGCTCCCGATCACCAACGTCATCCCAACTCAATGGCGATCGACATTTCCTCCCATAAAGAGCAGCGAAAGGCGCCATGCCAATACTCGCCTGAAAGCCGTTGTTGTAAGAAAACTCTACCAGATGTAGATGGTCCTCCCACGAACCCTTGAAATCCAACATGCACACCCTCAGCATGTCCTCCAAGATCTGAATCGTCCTCTCGGACTGGCCATCCGTCTGCGGATGGTACGCCGTGCTGAAACTCAGACACGTACCAAAACTCTTCTGTAAACTCTGCCAGAACTGAGATGTGAACCTCGTGTCTCTGTCCGACATGATATTCACGGGGACTCCGTGAAGTCGCACGACCTCCTGCACGATTCACGTTACATCACTATCCAAACTAGGAAAAGGAAATAAAAACGGAGAGTAAAAGAATTTACCTCCATATATCTCCTTGCTAGCGCCTCAGTGGACTGTCCCACTCGGAATGGAATAAAGTGCGCAGATTTGGTCAATCGATCTACGATCACCCAAATCACGTCATTCTGCTTCGGACTCCGAGGTAGTCCAGTCACGAAATCTATAGTGATGTGTTGCCATTTCCACTCCGGAATCGGAAGCGGTTGTAGCAACCCTGTCGTACGCTGATGCTCTACCTTCACTTGCTGGCAAACCAAACACTTGGCCACACTCCGGGCCACACTCCTCTTCATGCCATGCCACCAATAGTTCAGACGAAGATCCTGGTACTTCTTGGTGCCACCAGGATGCACAGAATACGGCGAACTATGTGCCTCCACCAGCAACTCATCTCTAATATCCCCAGCTGGCACACACAACATGGCTCCAAACCTCAACGAGCCATCCTCATGAATCAAAAAGTCAGTCCGCAGACCGGCTTCCACCTGCTCCCGAATCTTCACCAGCTTCGGATCCTCAGCCTGGCTAGCCTTGATCCGATCCACAATCGTCGACTATATCTGCATACACATCAACGAAGAAACCTCCCCAGGAAGAACAATCTCCACACCAGATTTGCAAAAATACTGCTGCAATCTCCACTGTGAAGTCAACATCATCACCGCTGGAAGCCTACTCAGCGCATCAGGAACCACATTCACCTTGCCAGGGTGATACTACAAATCAATCTCATAATCCGCCATGAGCTCCAACCATTGCCTCGTCTCAAATAATGTGAGAACTACTCCCAAGCGCAGGAGATCGTGCAAGTAATATCCTGGTGAGTCCAGGTATCGAATCCGCGGGACAACTGACCTGCAAAACTACGAACGTCAATCTGAAAAGAGTAATAATACGATGTTAACCAACCACCTAACGAACACAAAGATATAGGATCAAGAGTATGGAATAAGAAATGAAAATCCTACGATATTTACGGTGACTTGGGTAGGGGTACAAGTATGGGGAGTATGTGTTGGGTTTGATTTCGTTAGGGTGTGTGCAATCAATGAATATCAATAACTTTTCTATAACTCAACGTTTCGTCCGGTCAGGGCACGAGAACGTCGAAAACTATGGCGATCAAGCATAAAGAAACGTGCCAAAGAATTAATCAAGTGCAAATAGGGCGAAAAGATATAGGCATCAATAATTACGACACCCTAACTACGTCAACACCAACACATATAAGTGGAAGTGCTACGGTTGTGAGTTCATTAGGAGTTAATAATCGCTGAAATATCATGTCTTTTATATAGCTCAACGCTTCGTCCGGTCAGGGCACGAAGGCGTCGGGAGATGAAACGATGAGAACTAGTCAAATTGGCCGTATACGCATCACTAGCAACATTGATTTCATTAAACGGTAAAAGCAATAATAAGTTCAGATTAGTGAACATAAATTGGCTAGCCTTGTCAGGGCCTAGCCATACGAGATGTAAATAATATCGACAATAAGCAAATACCCAACAAATACGTTGTAGAAAATCAATGTTACGAGTGATTTTGACATGAAAATAGGGCTAAAGACATGAAATTCATCAACTAAATACTCCTAATTACATCACAACCATAGCACAAGGAGATTAGCCACGCATGGTGCAATAAAAATCAGATTTGATAGCCAAATACATCGTTATAATAGCCAAAATACGATAAAATACACCAAATACGGGGTATAAGTTCAAGAATTTATCACCAAATCTCCACTTTAGAATCCAAAACTCCTTTAGAATACGAAGAATAGCCTCTGGAATTTTTCAGAATTTTTCCCTGGAGAAATACGCACAGTAGCCGCTCCAAAAGCCCCAAAATACGCCAGAACTCCCCCCAAAACCCTAGAAATACGCTTATATATTAACATTGCGGGTTTGGGGGATTAACGGGTTCGAAAACCGCACCCAATAAGCTCAAAACCCATACCCAATAGTCGGATTAATTTCTAGCCGTCCGATCAATGCGGGATGGGCCCAGGAGCCGCCACGTCACGCTTTGAAAATAGCGCGCGCCCGCATCCGCTATCGACTCCGCTTTACAGTCGGAGTTGAATCGCCGCCGTCCGTTCGAACGATCGAATGGTTCAATCGTCGCCACGTCGCCCGTATGCCGCGCTTCTTCGACTCTCGATCGGGACGATGGGATCCGTTGGATTTCGATCCAACGGTCAGTAATTTGCCCGCATCGCTGCGTTGCGAGACGATGGGATCCGTTGGATCAGCATCCAACGGCAGCGAAGAACCCACGTCGACAAGAACTGAGAGCGCAGTGATGCCGTTGGATGCGGGCTGGAGTGCAGGATGGTCGCCACGTGGCCAGATGAATCCCTGCGCTGCTTCGTTTGTGGGCCGTTGGATCTTAATCCAACGGTCTTTATTAATTCCCGATGATAATTCTCTGCTGCCGTTGGATCGAGCGGGAACCGCCCAGATTTCGCCACGTGTCAAGCGATGATTGGGCAGCGGCCGTATAATCGTATTTTCGAGCGTATTTCTGTATTTAAATGGTATTCTGCATTCAAAAATTCATAGTAATTAGCACAGATCTCAGAAAAATACAAATAAATAGTCGTTGGAATCGTGAGATCAAGACGGTGCTAAGAAAAATATAAAAAGGCAGAAATACTCAATAAAATTCGTGTTTTGTGCACAAATAGAGTAATTTCTCTAATAAATGATGATGAGAAAAATACGAATGCATTAGAGAACAATTAAGCATCATGTAGGCACAAAATAGGGCTAATTAGGGGGTTAAATACGCAATATTCACTCCGAATCACACCCCCCAACTAGCGATTTGCTAGTCCCTAGCAAAAAGAGCGATAAATACGGATGATCAATAGAAATTAATTCTATCAACCGCTTATGGCGTGGCTCAACAATACGCTTTCCAACATGATCTTGACTATCAATATACACATCCATGACCAAGATCAATCACATGATGTTTTCTCTAATTTAGTATGAATAAATAACATACAAGCATCGTTTTGCGCAAGCGAAAGTAAACACGTCGTTTTTCTCTAGTTTTCTTGTTTCCAAGGAATTGGCCTATCAAAACAATCATTCAAGATATGGGTAATGAAGTTGCTTAATATATATTCACCATTCCTTTTCTTTTATTCGTTCCGCGTAACGCGCATCAAGCAACATTCGCAGAAAAAAGTATAACTTGGATCGCTCCATCAAATCAGTGAGTTTCCGGTCAATGGCTCCCAAATCAGACGATAATAGGGCATTAGGCCAAAAGGGACCCCTCGGACTGTACTACTCGAGCCAACCAAGTTATTTATTAGTGACATACTTCATTCATTCATTTCATCATTCTTTTGTCATTCATTTTTCTTTTCTTAAGCAACTCAATACCCATCATTTTTTAAACAAAGCATTAATAACCAAGGCCAAATTCCTCTTCAACTTGAAGACTTTTCAAAAAAATCGTGTATACTCAAGCTTTTTCATCACATTAGCATGAATGAAATAAATTCAAACTATTTCGAGATATTAATCATGGCAATTGAAATTTTTTCATGAATAGCATATTAACGGTAATTCATGAAGGAAAAAAATTTAATTCAAGCCATAAAAAATTAGCTAGAACTCAGTTAATGCATAATCATCCGCATTTGAGGTATACGAAGGAGTTTAAAATGGTGAGGTTTGGTGGGTCATTCTTTCCTTATGCCATGCTTTTCAAAAAAAAAATCCTAAGGTCTCATACACACACCCCAACTAAAGATGGACATTGTCCTCAATGTAGAAGAGGGTACGAGTTTATTCAAGCAAGCATCCTAGAAAGCAAATAAAATTCTACGCTACTGGAAAGAACACACCGTGTTCAAATGGCGGATCCTGAATCTTTAATGGTGGAGGAAGTTGTTCAATTTGTTCCTTGCGCTCCTCGGCGAGTGATCTTCCTCCTTTAGCTAAATTGGACTCCAGTAACACAACTCCAAGCATCTCTATAAGCTGTTTACCAATGTCCTGCAAGAGATGAGTTATGTCAGTCCAAATTATTTTAAAATTCTTCGCCATAAACATATTCCAAATATAGTCATCAAAATATAGGTGAAGTAAAATAGAGCATGGTGATGACAACTCCCTGAAAAATGTGCACTACGCTCGGTATAATGCTCGGTCAATGTGGAGAGTGGTAAATGATTTTGGGAAAAAACTGGGGAAGGGAATGGTTCGGGCTCCATAGAGATATTCTTTAAACCAATGTCCCTAGTCGTCTCCTCCTCCTGTTCATCCAAAATTGCTCGCTCATCCTCTACTTTGCACACACTTCCTGCCATGTCAATGTTTTCATTCGTGACTTCATCGTGACATGGCTCGCTCGATGTACCTGTAATAGAAGATGAAATCAAATTAGATTTTGGAAATTGAATTTCAAACGAATTATTTTCTTCTACGCAAGTGGAAATCAGCGTAAGATTTTCAATGGATTGCTGAATTTGCCGACTCCGAGCAAGGAAGTTTTCTTGGAATTGATGGGATGTGGCCTCCTGTGTCTGAATGAGCAATTGAACTTCCTCTTTCAAGTGGTGCAAAGTTACGTCTACACTTTGCTCCTCTGGATCAAGGCTTGAAGGCTCCGTTGAATCGCACTCTGAAGTCTCTTTCATGATTTCTTCGTCCTCTTGCAAAGACTCCATATAATTCCACGCCTCTGTCGGCGTCATGACTCCCAAGAATTCCTGCAGCTGTGGTCGTAGTCCACCTAGGAAGGACTCCATAAGTTCTTTCTTCGTAAACCCATGCTGCGGATAGCTCGATATTATGTCTGTGAACCTCCTCCAGGCCTGAAAGAAAGTTTCACAATCAGTCTGATTAAAACCAACGATCTTGAGCTTCTCCATCCTATGTTTGTGTGCCTTATCATATTCTGCATCATACAAATTGTTCGTGCAATAGAATTTCATGTATTCCATATACTCCATTTTTAAAAGAGAAAATAAAAAAATAGAATAAAAAAAATCCTAGACTATAAGATGGAAGGATCTCACCGAATGTTCCTCCAAACGAACTGAAATCGTAGATCGCAAGTACTGTTATCCCCGGCAACGGCGCCAAAAACTTGCCTCGTCTCAAATAATGTGAGAACTACTCCCAAGCGCAGGAGATCGTGCAAGTAATATCCTGGTGAGTCCAGGTATCGAATCCACGGGACAACTGACCTGCAAAACTATGAACGTCAATCTGAAAAGGGTACTAATATGATGTTAACCAACCACCTATCGAACACAAAGATATAGGATCAAGAGTATGGAATAAGAAATGAAAATCCTACGATATTTACGGTGACTTGGGTAGGGGTACAAGTATGGGGAGTATGTGTTGGGTTTGATTTCGTTAGGGTGTGTGCAATCAATGAATATCAATACCTTTTCTATAACTCAACGTTTCGTCCGGTCAGGGCACGAGAACGTCGGAAAGTATGGCGATCAAGCATATAGAAATGTGCCAAAGAATTAATCAAGTGCAAATAGGGCGAAAAGATATAGGCATCAATAATTACGACACCCTAACTACGTCAACACCAACACATATATGTGGAAGTGCTACGGTTGTGAGTTCATTAGGAGTTAATAATCGCTGAAATATCATGTCTTTTATATAGCTCAACGCTTCGTCCGGTCAGGGCACGAAGGCGTCGGGAGATGAAACGATGAAAACTAGTCAAATTGGCCGTATACGCATCACTAGCAACATTGATTTCATTAAACGGTAAAAGCAATAATAAGTTCAGATTAGTGAACATAAATTGGCTAGCCTTGTCAGGGCCTAGCCATACGGGATGTAAATAATATCGACAATAAGCAAATACCCAACAAATACGTTGTAGAAATCAATGTTACGAGTGATTTTGACATGAAAATAGGGCTAAAGACATGAAATTCATCAACTAAATACTCCTAATTACATCACAACCATAGCACAAGGAGATTAGCCACGCATGGTGCAATAAAATTCAGATTTGATAACCAAATACATCGTTATAATAGCCAAAATACGATAAAATACACCAAATACGGGGTATAAGTTCAAGAATTTATCACCAAATCTCCACTTTAGAACCCAAAACTCCTTTAGAATACGAAGAATAGCCTCTGGAATTTTTCAGAATTTTCCCCTGGAGAAATACGCACAGTAGCCGCTCCAAAAGCCCCAAAATACGCCAGAATTCCCCCCAAAACCCTAGAAATACGATTATATATTAACATTGCGGGGTTGGGGGCTTAACGGGTTCGAAAACCGCACCCAATAAGCTCAAAACCCATACCCAATAGTCGGATCAATTTCTAGCCGTCCGATCAATGCGGGATGGGCCCAGGAGCCACCACGTCACGCTTTGAAAATAGCGCGCGCCCGCATCCGCTATCGACTCCGCTTTACAGTCGGAGTTGAATCGCCGCCGTCCGTTCGAACGA